>JAHLJT010000631.1:201917161-201937365 GCA_031308135.1 Acheta domesticus | reverse complement strand
GATCGCACGCGGTCTGTGACTCGTTTGTTAGGGTACTGCTTCGGCATTCGTCTGGGGGTTAGTCTTCGGCATTCGTCTGGTTTGGGGGAAAGCACGGAGAATTTCCGATTACAGCAGCCCGTCTCAAGGATTCTCCTTCAGATAGCGACTGAATCCGATATTACTATCTAGATAGTGTTGAAAATCCTGCCGTCATCTGGACTCGAACCTAGGACCTCCCTTCTTGAACTCTTAGTTTATTTTCTATTTATTTGTTTTCGATTTTCACGTGCACAGTATGTTGTATTACTCGAAACGAGCTTCTTTTCTGACTCTAGCTCACGACGTTCAGATCTGCTCTTTAGGATTTCTAGCCTTTCTTTTATCTGATTCTAATTTTTCTCATTTCTAACTTCTAATATTTTTTTCTTCAATATTTTTTGCTGTATTTCTCCTTTCATTTTCGTTTTATCTATTGTTCTTGATATTTTTATTTTAAAATTTTTAAAGTATTATGTCTTTTTGTATTTTCATTTGCCCGTATTGATTCATGCTACTTTATTCTTTGAAGCAATTTTATGAAGATTTCCTTCGTCTGCCATTCTACTAGTAGTCTTATTGGTTTCTTTGAGAAATCAATTGATACACTCAACCGAAGTGATTTGGTGCGATGGTATCGTCTATCAGTCTATTCTTCTTTTCTTATTAGAGTTGCATTCGACCAAACATTCTTGATCCATTTCCTCTCAATCCTATGGACCATGCCATTTCCATCGATCATTCCCTATCTTTCAGTTCCCTAATCTCCAGCGATTTCATTTATCAGCGACGAGCGTGAGTGTGTGGTAGCCCTATGGCGACAGTCAGTGATGCAGTCGCCAAAATTTTGGTGGTCGAACATTGGACGTTTTCGTCCGAGCAATGGTCACGTAAATGATCTTGCAGATATTACAGAGAGAGAAAAATTAATAATAATAATAATAATAATAATAATAATAATAATAATAATAATAATAGTAGTAGTAATAAACTCCACGAATAACACTTCACTTCTTAAATACAAGAGTTTGGAAATCGAGATCAGTCGAATGTGGGGCGTCAAAGCACAGGTCGTACCGATAGTTATCGGAGCTCTGGGATTTGTTCCGCAAAATGTGTGGAACAAAACTCCCAGGGAATTAAAAAGACTGGGAAGTGCAAGAAATCGCTTTATTTGGAACGGCCCAGATTTTGCGCAAAGTATTGTAGAGGCACCGACAGTCCCTACATCTGCTCCTTAGGTAGCTCGTTGCAACCTGGAGTAGATTTTATATTCAGCCGACTCGTAACATCTCTAGTTGTGATGTAGTGGAACAATAATAATAATAATAATAATAATAATAATAATAATAATAATAATAATAATAATACCACTAATAATAACAACAAAACAACCTACGGACCATGCCAGTTACTCCCAAGATCCCACACCTTTCAATTTTCTTCCCTCCAGCCCTTGCCCTTATCAGTGCCGAGGGCGAGTGTGTGGTAGCCCACTCCGTCTCCTGTTGCTGCCTCTGACGGGGCGGAGGACGCGCCCGGCGCGGCGCGGCGCGGCGGGCGGCGTCCGTCGGATGATCAACGAGGTGTGCGCCGGGGCCCCTCCCGCGGCGTTTTGTTTCTCTTTGTCTCGCTCTCCATCTCCGCCCCGACGCGACGCGACGCGCCGCCACGGCCGCTCCTAAAAAAGTCTTAACACTTATCTGATCGTCATTTCCGCGAGGGGCTTGATGTCTTGGGCTGCGCGTTTGTACATCATTATGTGCGTCGATGTTATGCATCAGTGTCATCGGGTCACGTGCGGTTGAGATGCCAGTGCTTGGGCGGTTGAACGTGAACACAAGGAGTTGTCGGTATGTGTCTGACAGTGGCGGGAGCATTTCAAAACACGTGTTATGCAAAGAACGACCGCAGAGGGTATCAAATGACAGCTATCTGTCAGAAATAAAAGGAAGGTATCGGGAGAGGTGATAATCATCCCACCTTTTCTACAGAGGATTGTAATAACAATACACTCCAGGTAATCAATGCCTATTGTATTTTCGTGATGGCCCTACGGCAAACCGTGGACTTTCTGTAACACGTATTTATCTGGAACACAAGAACACGCTGCAAACTTCAAAAATACTTTCAATTTACATACTCTTGAATATTACATTAGGGCCACTGGAAGATACATTTGTCTGTTGTAGTATTTGAAGCCATTCTTTCTTTCATTCATAAACGGAATAGTGGGCCAGAATCTCGTAACCTTCAAAGCTGTTGCATCGAAGTCTCCTTCCCAAGTGCATTTTGGAACAAGGACAAGAACTAGCTTCACCTAAACAAGTTTTCTTTAAAAGGAGATGCGGCACGAGTCGAACTGTGGCTACCATGAAATCAAAAATAGTATCTCAACGTTTGTTATATTAACTTCCATTTTTTACACGTGTTAATTTAATGTTTTTAATAACAATTTTTTTTTATTTCAATTGAATAATGTATTACAAAATGCAGTTGTATTACACAACGGCAAGATACACCGCTATTTCAGAAGAAATGAAAAGACATGCTACAAAAAAAAATACTCCTCGCGCATGTCTGTCAGTTGTCACGCACATCTCTTGTCTCCGACTACTATGGAAGGGCGGTGCGGCCATCACCATGTTGGAAGATACCTGCATACGCGTAAGGCCATGCGCTCTACTTGCACTCTACTACTGACTGTACCTCATCGATATCGCGAGCCTTAACGAGAGAGAGACGGCTACTGCGCGGCGCAGCCAGGCGCGCAGCTTCCTTCACGTGCGCGCAGACGCCAGCCGGCCCTCGCTCCTCCGCCGCCGCGCCGCGAGCGCAGGATTCCCAGCTATCGGAAAGCGCAGCGGCGGCAGCGGCGGCAGCGGCGGCAGCGGCGGCAGCGGCGCGCCCGAGACGGGAGGCGTCCGGAAAAAGCAGTCGTTAAGGATGAAATACACATGTCATTAACGGGTTCCCGTGACCTTTACGGTCGCGGTGTGCAGCCGCTATGCGTACGGGGCGGGGTGTGTCGCGCACGGCGCGTTGTTGATGCGACCCTGTCTCATCTGTTGGTTCTGTGCTGCGGGCAGTTGTTGCAGGATGCAGAAAAAAATCGATGGGTGTAGGTATTACATTGTGAAAATTCTGTCTTGTTGGGCCAGTCTGTTCATGACTTTCTTTTAGACATATACATTTGCAAGCGAATGTGTATATTTACTGTTTGGGGTGAAATTAGATTGCTCAAAATATTAATCTATCAATTCTGAAGCCATTCTAGTAAGGAAACATAATTGTATAATATATTCGTAGCATTCTGTCTCAAAATGCTCAGACACAAGTACTCTATGTCAATGAGCTGTGATGTCCATTGCTAATTGTAATTATTACAACGACGAATGATTGCATCAATGTTGATGCGCTTCATTCGTATCAACTTTGATATACCACGAACATTGTGGTTTTCGAAATTAATAACACGTGCATATTTAACCAGACACATTCTAGTACGTGTAAGCGTACATATATCAAACACCTTCTGTGTCTCAAACATATTGTTTTACACATTGGCAGGAAACAACTTTCTTTTAGTGTAACAACTTCAAATTCCGAACCTACAGTATTTATGAGAAGTGTTTTCGAGAAACAGCAGCAGTAACACTGGAAAACTCGCGGAGGCAAACCATGTTCCGAGTGCCCACTCCATGGGCAGACTTCTTCTACAACCGTTTTCGCCGCCACCTGGACCGTCGTCACATCCGCCGTCGTTGCAGCCTGCGCCGTCTCCGTCGCCCCGTCCCGTCTGGGGGAACAGGTTCCTGAAGGCGGCGGCGGCGCTGGAATGCCAATTAAACAAACAGATCGGGCTGGCGATGCGCCGGAGCCCGCCGTCGCCGCCCCCGTTGCCCCTCTCCCGCCGCCGTCGGACTGACCAGCCGTCATATCAGCCGGCGGCACCGCGTCCGTCAGCCCTCACTGCCCTGCAAGTGGAGGGCGTCCCGACGGCGGACGAGGCGGCGGACGAGGCGGCGGACGAGGCGGCGGACGAGGCGGCGGACGAGGCGGCGGACGAGGCGGCGGACGAGGCGGCGGACGAGGCGGCGGACGAGGCGGCGGACGAGGCGGCGGACGAGGCGGCGGACGAGGCGGCGGACGAGGCGGCGGACGAGGCGGCGGACGAGGCGGCGGACGAGGCGGCGGACGAGGCGGCGGACGAGGCGGCGGACGAGGCGGCGGACGAGGCGGCGGACGAGGCGGCGGTCGAGGCGGCGGACGAGGCGGCGAAGGGTGGTTGTCATATTGCAGTTAAGGGTGGTTGTCAAGAATTTCGAGAAAAGACCGAGACGTTCGTCGTAGGTCTGTCAACGGCATACTTAAGTGAATAAAAACTCTCTGTAGTATTAGTATATAGTTGTAAAATTCTTCGATGTTGTCTTATTTTGGGTCTCGCTGTACCAAAACACAAATTCTTAGGAAATATTATGTAAATGTTTGTCATACTATAGTCACATTTAGATACATTTGAGAGCATAAATTCAATTTATATCTTAAAAAACATAAAATGGAGAACGATATGGAACGTATTTAAATATTACTGTAGATAAATTAACAATTTTGATTATACTATCATAAATTATTTTTATGTAAGATAAATATGTAGTATATATTTGCAAATTAATGATGAAACTTTATAGCAATCTTTCGTAAAATTATGCAAACATGAGATCGCTATTTTGTAACAAAAATATTCATACTCACACGTTATAGAAATAATTTTACTCGAAAGTTTCCTAGAACACGGAATGGGATGCAAAGACAACTAATAATTACACCCAAGTTATCTCACGAGAAAACAAAATAGCTCTCCTAGCACGCACTTCTCATAAAAGCATAAAATACGAAGACACAAGTAAAACTATCAGGAAAGAAAAAAAAACGCGTGACGGGCCGCAGGACAATGCTTAATCGAGTTGGGCGGCGTGCGTTGCAGGTAGCACGGACGACGCGCACCGCGGCGGCACATACCTACATGACGTAGGCCCGACGCGAAAAAGCGCTGGAAAGACAACAGGTACGACTGTGACGCATCAGTATTTTTAGCCGGGAGCCGCCGCCGCCGCCGGCGGCCAAGGCGGCGACGCGACGGAGCGACGAATTTTTCCAGTCGAGGCAGACCCACCTGCGTGGCGCTGGCAGTTTCTTCGGAGTTCAGTTCATCGTAAAGAAGCTTACGGTGACAGTGACGCTACACGACCCTTCTATAACTCACGAATACGAATATTTCTGCACACACGAAGCAACTGCCTTTAATCGCTTCCCACCATCTGCTGGACGCCTACGCTCTTACACGGTTGTGTAAAGATTAACATCAGTGGTTTCCGAACAAATAACTATTCTTACGAACATTCTAAAGTAGTTGAATCATGATCTTTGAAACAATGTGGTAAAATATCAGTTGATATTTCCACTAATAAACTTGATAAACATGAAAGCAATTTAAAGAGCAAAACAAGATTTTGTCAAAGTGGCTAAAACATTAACATTCAATAACGCGATTTCTTTTTTGTATCACATAAAAATAGATTTCGTAGAAATAATAATTCATAGAATTCATTCGTTCTACAGAAGAACATGAAGGCCATTGGCACTTCTCCAGATGCTAAGAAAGGATTCTAACGAGTTGGTAGATTGCGATGTACAACGATGATGTTGACCATCAGTTGGTTGATGTTGGGCTGTCGTGGCTAGTGGTGAAGTAAAAATGAAGGCGATGCTAGGCGGTGATCCCTAGAGAGATGTGGCTGTCAGTGGGAAGCAGAGACGGGTGATGAGAGTCAAAGGTTTGCGTCGTATGTGGTGAAGAGGGGCGTGGCGGGGCGGGACAGGGTGGCGTTGGGGAGGGAAGAAGCGGGGCTGGGCGAAGCAGGGAGGGACGAAGAAAGGCGGAGTGGGGGAAGGTGGGATGAAGTCTCCCACGCTTCAATGTGTCGCCAAGTCGTTGCCTCTGAGCCGGAAGCAGCGTCAACTTCCGGTAGTGGTAGGAGCTAGGTGGACTTGCTGCTTTGTCTCTTTAGAACGTCAACTGAGCCATCAGACACTGAACATCATATCCTTGATAAATTAATAAGTGTGACTTCAGAGAAAACAAATCTTTTTAATCGCTGAGCAAAAACAATTATTCTCCAAAAATGGAAAATTCTCCAAAAATTGGATTTTGTCCAATAACGGAACTATAATTTAACCATTTTAATAAGAATTTTTCCTTTTGACATGACCCAAAGACTGTTTGAACTATTTTGGAATACATTAAATTATTTGTTTATACTTTATTTGTAATTCACGTAAGCCACCGCCAGTACTTGGTGCATTTTATGTGTATGTAGATTAATTCAGTTAACAATGAGTTATCTAATTAAGTTTCATTTAACTCTTTGTGTTTAAGGTCTATTGTGATTATTAGTTCTGGTTTTATGATTTTATAAACATTTTACAATTTTAAATGTGACATATGTATATTTTAGTAAAGCACAACCTTGAAAATGAGACTGGAAGAGGCCTCGAAGCATTGGTTTACAACGTTATATCAATAAATGTGGAAATAAAAACACGACTGTCTATAAATAAATCCTGGAGCATACTTATGAAGTTGTAATTAAATCAGACATTCTAGGAAACTAACATGAACCTAGACAACTCGAATTTCAGTAACTTGAATTTTTCTGCACCGTATCTCTTCATTTAGGTTCTCCTTTTCTACATATTTTTTGTTGAATACCTCAAAGATCAGCAACTCGAATATTTTATTTTCCTCTTGAGATTCTATATATCGTGGGTATACTTATCTCTCACTGTCTCTCAGTGATGTTATTAGAGGAAAAATCCTTAAAACATGCACACTAAAACTTGCAGGACTACTATTTTATTATAAACGGATCAAAATAATGAAATATTCGCAACACTGTAGATATTGCGTATCTCACAAGGAGAGTCTCGGTCCTAGGGCATTCGACAACTAACCGTTTTCTTCCCCTTCTTAATGGAGATATGAAAATCCCTAATCCCTAAAACGCGGGCCTGGTTAGTCGAGGAGCAGAAGCATGAAGGGCCGCGGCTGCGGCAGATCCAAGCGTGGCGAATCCCGTCGCGGGCATGAATGTTTGTGGTGTTCTTGTTCTCCTTACAGTTACCTGAATTTTTAAAAATCACAGTGGTCGCTATATAACCGAGCAGCTAAAAAGCGACAATAAATACATTAAAAAACATAAATCATTATGACAAAACTCGGATTGTTTTGTTGTAAACAGATAAATACATCCCAAACTTCTCAACACCACAAATGCGCAGTATCTCGATCCCCGCACGGCCCCAAAGCGAGCGTTTCCTTCCCGATTTCTTCCGTTGCGCCCTCGGCAGCTCCAGACTGGGAGAGCGTGTGCTCGCCGCGGAAATTAGAGTGTTCAAACTTCAGTAACTCGAATATTTTATTTTACTTTTCAGATTCGACATATCGTGGCACAATATATGCATTATCCCTTTATGAAGTCTTCAGAAGAAAAATCCTTAAAACGTGCGCGATAAAACTCACACTATTTTACTATAAACAGATCAAAAGATCAAAATCTTCCCATCACATTAAACGCGCAGTATCTTGGTACCATGCGTTCCATAAGCTACACTTTTCTTCTCCTTTTTTAATGGAGTTATGAGAAGAATAATCCCTAAAACATTTACGATAAAACTGGCATTGTTTTTATTACAAACAGATCAAAATATTGCAAACTTCGTAACACGATAAATGAGCAGTGTCGGCGTGTATAACCGATGTCGCTAAGGCTGGAGGACCCTAGCTGCCTCGACTCGACGGGTCGCAGGTTCGAGTCCCCCCTCGGGCATGGATGTTTGTGTGTTTGTGTTGTCCTTACGTGTTATTCCTCCAGTTCTTAGTTCCCCTAGAGCAGTGGTGTCAAAGTCATCTAATGGTGGCAGTAGCACGCGTCGTGGCACCGTAGCATGCCACGAGCTTCTCTGCGCAAATAGAGTCGGGAAAGGGAACTATTACGAGTATAGTAGCCCCGCCGTTTTACAATAGGGATGGCGTTGTCACTGATGGCGGAATGATGAACTGCGTGGAGGGGCGATTTCGTCGTGACACTCGTGCAACGGACTCCCGCTCGTCGCATCGCTCTTGACAACACTGCTGTACAGTTAAAACAATCACAGTGGTCGCTATATGACCAAAATGTTAAAAAACAGCGACCTAAAAAATTGCGCAGTATCTCGATCCCCGGGCGGCCCCGAAGCGAGCGTTTGCTTCCCGATTTCCTCCGTTGCGCCGTCGGCAGCTCCAGTCTGGGAGAGCGCGTGCGGCTAATGCTCGCCGCGGAAATTAGAGCGCCGCGCCGGCGGTGACCCGGGGCTACGGGCGGAGGTCGGGCGCGCGCCCCCCGGGGTCACGTGGCCCTGGACCCGGCGCTTTCGGCAAAGGGAAGGCGATCAGCCTTGGAACGTTTATACCTACGGCTACAAATAGAACAGAAAAAAAATTCCCTTCCCTGTAAATAATTCATAACCAGAAGCAAAATACTCGAATCAAATTGCCATCACGTGCTTCCGAAAGAATAAATTTATTCTGCAAACAATGCCAGTTCGAGGAAGGCAAGGTGACGCACAAAGGGTCTTTGTCGGACGTGTTTCTGCGCTTGGCGCCGCCGCCGCCGCCGCCACCGCGTTTTGGTGCTGGAGTGGCAGATGCACGATGACGCGGGGAACAAAAGTTTGAAACTGATGTGTGGAAATTATCTACTGACTTCTTGACCCATTGGGGATGTAGATATGTTTTAAATACACCTTTATTTATTCACAAACTACTCCTTTTCTTAGGTCGAACATTTGGATCATGGGTTATGGGTGGCTATTTATTGTACAAGATGTAAATGTTCAGGGGAAAAATACTCTGCATTTTCTCACAATTTTAATCTGCTTAGTGAACAGTAATATTAGTCTTGTTACGCTAATTACAATTAAAATCCAGAACAAAACGTCAGATACAAATAATTCTACTTTACTGAACTTTTTTTATTTCATCCAAATCTGATACCTCATATCTGATTAAACATTACAGGGAAGTAAGTAAAATAGAACTAATACAATTCTCACATTTCTGCATTATAGCCACGATATTCAGATTTTAGAAACAATTCATTTGGAAGATAGGACATCCTACATTGAAGAGGAATTTTCCAGGAAAACGGTTAATGGTATAAAATGAGGTTAATTTGTGGAGAGTGAAATTTATAACAAAAAAATTCAATTTAGTTTCCTACATAATCAATTCACAAAAGTTATAAAAACATATTTTATTATACAGAATTATATCCACCATTTCAGAAGATAACCACAGAGACTTTGATATCTAACCGGAACACAATCGACTTAGAGGGTTGAACAAAACATGTCCATGACAAGCATCACAGCCCGCAACCTAGATCGTATATGACAGAGCAGTTCGAAGTACTCAGTCTATTTCGGGTTCTCTGGGAACCAGCTGACGAGCGCGCGACGTGAGAAAGCGCTGGCGTCGACGCAGGTGTTACCGGAACACGTCGCGCGCATAAGGGCAGAGCGTCGCGACGCAACCGGCAGCTCTCGGACAGCGTCGTCGCGACGGCGCGTCGCGGCGCGAGGGCCCTCGTCCGGGGCAGCGGCGGCGGCGGCAGCAGAAACTCGCTCGCATCCTTGACGCACCACTAAAAAACTGCGCCCCGCGCGCCCGTTCGCGGTACAGCGCGCTCATGTCGCTGACGACGGCCGTTAGAGATCGATTTATCGATCGGGTATCGACGCGAGCCGGTAGGAATGCCGCAGCCGCAGACCGGTGACCGGCAGTGGCGGTGGAGCCTGCGGTGGCGACAGGGGCGAGGGCGGTCACGGAGGCGATGACGGCGGGAAGGCGGTGGTGATCTAAGTGGTGGCGACAGCGGCGGAGATGGCGATGGTGGCGTGGTGAGAGCGAGGGCAGTGGCGAAGGCGGTGGCGAAGGCGGTGGCGAGGGCGGTGGCGAGGGCGGTGGCGAGGGCGGTGCGAGGGCGGTGGCGAGGGCGGTGGCGAGGGCGGTGGCGAGGGCGGTGGCGAGGGCGGTGGCGAGGGCGGTGGCGAGGGCGCGGTGAGGGCAGTGAGGGCAGCGGTGTGTGCGGCGGTGAGGCGGCTGCGATGGCGACGGTGAGGAAGACGGCGAGGACGATGGTGAGGGCGGCGGCGAGGGTGGCGGTGGCGGTAGCGACGCAAGGCGCGACCGCCGAGCAGGTTTATGACTTACGGAAAGACCTCGGCGACGGCGACGACATCCGCGGAGGGTTGAAGAGGACGCGCGGCCGAGAGGATGGGAGGCGAGGCGGGAGGGCGCCGCCGCCGCCTTCTTGCCGCTGTGCAGCCGACGCGACGCGTCGCGGCGACGCGCCGTCGCGACGCGGGGCGAGGCGGCGCGTGCGTGACGGCGGCCCGGCGCGACGCGGCGCCCGCGACGGCGGGGGAGGAGGTGGCGGAGGCGGAGGCGGTGGCGGCCGATGGTCTGCAGGGGCAACGTCCTCAAATCTATACTTCCCCTTCTTCCCAAGAAGACGAGAATCAAAGTTCACAAACATGAGACTACGCATTTCAAAGTTTGAATCGTTTTACATAGGCAGCGAAAATATATTCAAGAAAAGATTTTCAGAAAGATACTCTAATAATTCACTTTTTAACATTTCACAATATATTTACTTTGATGTTGGCCCCTAAATTTCCACCTTCACTGATAGAAGTGAAAATCACATAGAGTTACATTTCAAATCAGTGTAGTTTATTAATTGATGATAAAATTATATAAAAGGTGTTTCTAACGTCTCTATTATGGTTCTTTAACCATTCAGAAGAAAAAATTTATGCTCTCAGAGAAAAGAATAAGATAGATATATACGTAGATAAATAGATAGTAAGATAGGTAGATAAATAGATAGATAGTAAGATAGACAGATAGGTAGGTAGGTAGGTAGATAGTAAGATATACAGATAGATAGGTAGGTAGGCAGATAGATAGGTAGGTAGGCAGATAGGTAGGTAGGCAGATAGATAGGTAGATAGATGGAATGAAAAAGGAGGAAGAATAAACAACTTCCTGGAGCTGTTGTGAATTTTGAGAAAATATAGAAGAGTTAAATGTCCAGACACATTATTGTAAAATTACGTGTGCCCTCTGTCATTTACATAAATACGAATACTTAATAGTTTATATTCAAGAACTGAAATGGTCACAATGCTTAATATGTCAATACTTCAGCATCTTAGAGTCGTCTAACATGTTAGTTCTCGGATATTCAATATCTCTGCATATACCTTAGATTGCCTAGTGCGTTTTGTTGACATGCGCGAAACCACCTAATACGTCTAATGAACTGCCATTGGTGAAATTCGCTAATGTCGCCTAGCGAGCAGCTTCTCCTTGGTATGCGACGGCGTGGCGGTGGTGGCGGAGGCAGCGGCGGCGGAACTGACGGGGGCGGCGGTGGCAGCGGTGGCGGCGAAGTCGGTAGAGACGGGGGCGATGGGGAGATGGTGACGGGGAGGTTGAGGAGGTGGCGGAGGTAGCGGAGACGGCGGGGACGGCGGAAGCGGCTGAGGCGGCGGAGACGGCGGAGGAGGCGGTGGCGGCGGAGGAGGCGGCGGCTGCAGAGACGGACGTGGAAGCGAAGGCGGCAGAGTTGGGAGGCGAAATAGCGGTGGCGCGGAGGTAGCTGAGGCGGCGGTGGTAGCGAAGGCGGCGGAGGTGGCGTTGACGACGGCGGAGGCAATGGAGGCGGCGGTGGAGCCAGTGGAGGCGGAGGCCGCAGTGTTGGAGGCGGCGGAGGCGGCAGCGTCGGAGGCGTCGGAGGCGGCGTTGGGCGCGGCCGCGAGCGGGCAGCAGCTGCCGCTGCGGGAACGTGGCCGCGGGCGGCGAAGCCTTCGCGTGCCTGCTACCGTTCTGACTTGTAATTAATTTCAATTCTCCCGGTTTTATCTTTTTAATTGCGCACGCGTCTGTCTGAGCTCGTGTGTGACTGAGATTCAAATGAGCAATTTGCCACAACAGTAGCTATGTTAAGTGATGATGTGATGGTTGCACCGCGCATACTCGAATGCAGATATTGCTTAGAGGAATGCCAGATGCATTGACGATATTGTAATTTATGTTTTTTTGTTACATTCCAAAGAATTCTTTCTGGAGAGAAGCTAGCAATATCTCAATGATACACTTTCAAAATGTTTTCATAAAAACTCGCTCACATTTTTCTTTTGAGCATTCATAAGCGTTTCAAGTATTACATGAAAGACATTAATTTTTATTAGATTTTTTCACAGCTCATACTACTGAAACAAATTGAAAAATATTATGTGAATTGAATATCAAATTACTGAGATGAAAATATGAAATTATATTAAACAAATGTTATTTTTTAAACAATTTCGCAAGCAACAGAATGGTAAATAGATTAATGATAGTGTTAATGTCAACAAGAATGATATTTGGTGTTGCAACATAGCACCGAGCATGTAAATGTTAAAACGTAATTAGTTGCTGTAATTGGTATAGGGTGTAAAGAGCAGAGATTTGTTTGAAAAATAAATCGTGGTGCATGTGATATTTTAGGGCTCTACCGCATTCACCACGGGATCGACGCGTAGCGCGGACGAGAGCCAGCGGAAGCACCCACGAGTCGTCACCCTCGCGCCGTCGCGTCGGCGAGCGCTTTGCACACCCTGTTTGCGAACCAATCAGAGCCCCGCCGCCACACAGGCATGGTAATGCGGCTGATGCCGGCAGATAGGCCGGTGATCAAAGCGACGCCCGCCTGTCACCGCGCGCCTCCGCGCCGGGAGGAGCGCGCCACCGTCGCGCGTGAATTAAACACGCCCCCGCCGCCCCACCACCTCACCCCCTCCCCGTCCGCCAGCCAGCCCGCGCGTCACCGACAACGCCGTGCTCGACACGCCGCCAACCATGAGTTCGGTCTACACCGCCTTCTCTTCTCTCTTCTGCGCGCCTCCACCGGCCTTCCCCGTGTCACCAACGTCAGTCGCCCCCGGTAATCAAACCCGTTCCCACTGACATCACCCTTGCTCCCCCCACTCCCACTTCCCTGTCTTGTCCATCCACGTCAATACTTCCAGCCCGGAATTACCTACACTACCCTCACTAGCGCTCGCACTCTTCGTTCCTCAGTCCCACTCCCAACACCCGTCCCCTCCCCCCCAACACCACGGGGACACAGAGACAACGTCTGTCCCACGCGGCGTGGTGCGCGACCGCTGTCCACCCCGTCCCACGCGCCACGCCCGCGCGCCGGCCCCTCGCAGCGCGCAACGCTGCCACTCTTTTGATCGCGATCTAATTTATAGGACACACATTATGCACCCTGTGGGGGGCGGGCGCGCGGGGCGGGGGCGTAACCCAATTTCGCGGCCGATACGCGGAGGGCGCGTCCGATAACCCGGCGCCCTTGCTTATCTTCGGCGCCGCCACCTGCCGCTAACGGCCTCCACAATGTGCGCGGCGCGCGTCAAACCGCGGAAAAGTGCATGCAGTTTTCTTTCGTTGCTTCCATACGCGTTGACATACGGGGCGTGGTATTCGATTTTTTTTCTGATGTTGCACTCCGATTGAGGTCATGCATATTCAGTTTCCGCGTTTTAGAAGGGTTATGAGATGTAATGCTGATAAATGATTGGCCTCGAGTTCCTCATTTATAGATGGAATGCGCTAGGGTGTTTATTCAGATTCTATCTTAAATAGGACGAAACAATAGGTGAAATATTTTAACTTTTCATAAAATGCATGTTTGTAATTACGTCGAGTATTCAATTGTTGGAGAGGATAACCATGAAAAAAATCACTCTTTCTAATCAAGATCTGGTCCTTTTTTATTTGTTTAAAAGTAACACTTATGATCAGTATATAATCTTCATTGTGCATAACGACAAATGACGATACGGTGAAGCAATAACTTGTCTCGTAATTTCTTTTGCATGTTTTAGGTTGTACTTCATTTCAGTCATCTAAAAGAAGCTTGTGATAATTTATGAAGTTCACTGAAGTGTGCATAAAAGTGTAAACGCCGAAGAGCATTTTAACGATAAACGTGCAAATTTGAATATGTTACACAGTGTACAGAAATGATGGCACTAAAGTGAAAAAGTCAGGTGTGTTTACATCTCCCTAAGGTGGATTAACTACTCTATAAATTAAGCAAAACTGTTTTCAAACCTGAATACCCGTTCAAGATAATTACCGCCGATACATAGAATTTCGAAAACCCTGTCGAACGAGCGTACTCGATATCAAACAAGAGCTTTATCACGGAGACAGCAAGTGCACAGAAATTATTAGGCACCTTCTCCAAGTGGTCAGACCCGGGAACATAGGCTTAAATCTTCTCGTCGGTCGTCACTTCCTCGTAATATTTCTCCACGAAAAATTATCGCCCAAACGACCTGAAAACGCACCCACGGGCCCCGTTACGGGGACGGGAACCAGACAACGCAGTGTCACCGCGCAATGAGAATAGTAAAATTAACGACTGTCGGATAAGGCGACCGGCCAGGCGGCCGGGGCGGCGACTGTCGCGCGGGTCGGGTCTCCGATAGCGGCGAGGTTAAAAATACTTCCTAGGGCGATACCCGCCATTGTCCGCGCGGTAAAGTAATTGCTTGGCGTTTGTCACGAGACGCGCGGCCCGGGACTTTCTTGAAGGCGGGCCACGCGTCGCGATGGATGGACGCTCCGGCTAAGCGGCCGGCCCGCCGGGGAAACGCGTCGAAACGAATTTCCCCGCAACTTGTAACGGGCGGCGCTCATGAGGTCGCCATGATGAAATAATAAAAATATTACTGCGGCCGTTCGACGGCGTATACCGCTCCATAAATCCACTTTTTTTTTATTATTTTAAATTTCTGCGCCACCCTTGTTTCTTCATAATTTCTC
This sequence comes from Acheta domesticus, assembly GCA_031308135.1. Taxonomy (NCBI): domain Eukaryota; kingdom Metazoa; phylum Arthropoda; class Insecta; order Orthoptera; family Gryllidae; genus Acheta; species Acheta domesticus. The sequence continues at coordinate 201,922,358 of JAHLJT010000631.1, read as the reverse complement.
CCTTTCCTTTCTGCTGACGCGAGGACTCCTAGTTGGCCTATACATCTTGTCCTCCCCTCTTTGGCTTATTAACTCAACTGCCTTGTCCGCACCCCACCCGCCGCCCTCACCCGCCCCCCCCCTACCCTTCATCGGCGTTTTTCCTCACCTTCTTCCGCAGGACTGAATTTGGTGACGCGGTCTCGGCGGTGTTATTTATGGGCAATAAAACCGGAAGCTTGCGACGGCGCGGGCAGCTGGACCGCAGTTGCTTCGCGGTTGCTACGGCAACCAGTGTAGAGCGGGCGGGGGAAGGATGGGACAAGGGTAGTGGTTCGCTAGAAGACCGCGTGACGACACCTCCGTCGCAATGTCCGCCGGCCGATGTATGAAAGCAAACCGCTGCAGCGGTGTATGTGAGGGTAGGGATGTGTGCCATTGGATTGAAGGTGACTAAAAGAACAATGAAGCTAGCAACGTAGAGAATAGAACACAAAATGCAGAGAGGAGGCCTTGCGGTGAAAAAAAATATGAATAAAAAAATAGAAATTAGAAACTTAGGGTTCAAAAGATGAGCTTTTTATAAAAAAGGAGGAGAACAATGAAGCTTGGAAAATAATGAATTTAAGATCACACAGAACGAATAATTAGTACACATCAGTTTATGTAAATAATATGCTTAAGTGTATTACAATGTATACTTTAAGTAATTCGTGATTTCCCGAATATTATGTTACAAAAAAAAAATAATGTCATCATGTATTATCTCTGGGTCTCATAATAAATACATGTAATTTGTTTGTTTATCACACTGTCTTTATACCGCAAAGAAAATTCTGTTTCTGAATTTCACCTTCCGCATTACCTAATGGATTGGTAGAGTGACCTGAGGTCTAGGTCAGTATGGCGGGAAGAACCCGGTCATTTAATACATGCAAATTAATACTTCTTATTACAAGAATGTTTTGACGCACGAAATAAACGGAGGAAAAACTCATTGACGATACTTTTTTCATTGCATACTTTATTCTTCCGTGTAAAGTTGATACCATGTCCGTCTCAGATAATATGACTTGAGGATTCAAACTGACCGAGAATAAAATAATGTTAGCATTTTATATATAATTAAATACGTATTAATTACCTGGACAAACCTTAGTGTACGTTAAGAATGTAGTTTGAGAAAAGAATCTCTTGAAAGTTGTTTGCTAATACAATACTTATCTAGCACACTCATAAGCACATATCACACAGCACACATAGGCGGGTTGATTTTTTTAAACAAAAATGTATATCAACTATTTTGAACCCAAGTAAGCAAAAACATTTAATGAAATGAGGCGAGAACATTTTCGCATCAATGAAATAAAGCGAAAACATTTCTAGTAAGGAATATATTGAGTGCATTTTGAGCTTTCGATTTTCGTAACATTTGCATTCTTATAGAATCTAAAAATGAAGGCAATATAATTCACAACATTGTTGAGTTTAATCCATCACATCCACAGTAGAAAGCACTCCAAAGAGTCCGAGCCATTCTTCTCCCCACAGTGTATTGGCACGTGCGCGTAGTCGCTGCTGGGAGTCGCCGTGCCAGTCTCGCCAGTGCCGGCGGTCGCGCCGCGGCGGCGCGCCGGGCGCGCGTCCCCGGGCCCCGAAACAGCCCAGTGACCGCCCGCGGACGCCGATGCATAAATTCATTTTAATTCCTTTTCCGTGGAGGCCCATGGTCGGGCGACTCGAAACAAAGAGCCGATAAATCTGGGCCGCGGGGCGATCGCGGACACGGCGCGCCGCGACGCCACCGTCGTCCCCGCTCCGCCTCGATTCATGCTCCCCGCCCCGACTCCTCCGCCCCGCTCGTCTCGGCCGCGCTTTTCTATCCCGCTCGCCTCTGACTCGCTCATCTCGGTCCCGCCCTTCTCGGAGTTGTTGTTCTCGGCCCGCCATTCTCGCCCCGACTCTTCTCGACCCCGCTCTTCTCGACCCCGCTCTTCTCGGACCCCGCTTCTCGACCCCCGCTCTTCTCGACCCCGCACTCTTCTCGACCCCCGCTCTTCTCAGACCCCGCTCTCCCGACCCCGCTCTTCCCGACCCCCGCTCTTCTCGACCCCGCTCTTCTACGACCCCGCTCTTCTCGTACCCCGCTCTTCTCGACCCCGACTCTTCTCGACCCCGCTCTTCTCGACCCCGCTCTTCTCGACCCCGCTCTTCCCGCACCCCGCTCTTACCGCGACCCCCGCTCTTCTCGACTCTCCGAATATTTAAATTCAAATTAAGACAAATACTCTAGACTACTGCTGGCCAGTGAATGATGTATCCAATCATCAGTAGCTGGACAAATACAATTTAAAGGTATTACTATACCAAATGTTCGCCAGTGTAAATGCAGAGGTCAATATGAAGGATGATGATTCTATGTGGTTGTTTTAGGAAAAAATAAAATAAAAAGTGTAAAATACAAACGCTGCACATAACAAATTAAAAGAAATGAAATTCTTGTGGAAAATTATAAGTATCTACAATGTAAATTTAATATATCTATAACTTAAAATTATCATAACAATTGGCTGTGGAACACATTAAACAGAATTTGTTTCCCTCCAACAATTTTAAAAAATACTATATTTTTTCCTGTTCTTCTTTATCATGACTGATGCTGCTGAGTTTTATGTTCAAATAGAAGAGTAATCACATGAACAACAAATGAGCCTTGCCATAGTAATTTCTTTAAAACAATAAGTTCTAGATCAAAAGTACGTAAACATAAGGAACTTTATATCTTCGTATCTTGTCAAGTACGTTTCCACACACGAAGTTAGTATTCACGTTAGAATTGCAAAAGAGGCAGAAAATAGTCATAACACGTTGCGTTATGTTTCTTTGTCTGATATCTCACTGACAAAAACTTGAGACAACAACCTGACAAGTACTCGCTTTTGTGACAAATAAGTGGTACCAAGTCACTCCAAAAATATCGTCATAAAGTCATGTGATCTCTAAACAGCTAAATAACAGGTTCAAATTTTAGTGCAGAATTGTTTTGCATCTTGCTTTTCAATGTTCTTGTTCCGTTATAGTCCTTGATTTCTTTTAGTCTCAGAAAAATTATTTTCGATTGAGCAGCAAGCCATGAATGCACTGCTTCCTCACCTGTAGGTAGGAAGAAAATCTTTGGCCTTTTAGAGCATCTTTAAACTAAACCAAACCAAAAATATGGTTATTTGACTTTACAAGATCGGAACTGTATCCGGGATTATCTGACACCATGAAAGACTGATTTGCAGAGCTTAGGCGGCGATATGTTTGATGCACGTTCTCTTGCAACAAAAGATCTTTCGACAATCCAACTCAGCAGAATCTGACTAACGTTCATATAGTTTGCTATTTCATCAATGGTCACTCATCTGTTATTCAGAATCAAGGCACTCCTTATTGGAATCAGTATTTATCAGGGGGTGGACATATTGCACTTTTCGAATTTCTTCGAATCGTCAAACAAGAATGCATTCGAATCTTTTCGAATGCATTCTTGTTTGACTGTTTTTAAATGGATCAATCCACTGATAAACTCATTTCCAAGGAAACACATTCCCTCAACATTGTCCTGAAAGTCTTCTAAGGATTTCAGCTTTTGGTAATATTTAAATCATTAAAAAAACAAGAATAGGTTTACTAAAGCCTGTTATTTTTTGGTGCAAATTAGGAGTGACTCAGATAAGTCACAACTCAAGCGGACATTAGGTGATAATACTTAAAGTTACGATAAAGTGAACGATGTTATTTGAAGGCTGGTAAGTGCACAGTGAATCTACAGACCGTTATCTCGAAAGCACAGATTTTTTTGACATACCCTCGTACAGGTTGATTTGTGTCCTAGAATAACAACGTAAACGGCGGCTTTCTGGGCAATAATATTTCTTAATTATCACGTCGACATATTGTCCTTAAAGTTCGTAAATGAGAGAAACAAGAGTTCGGATGGAGACAAAGAATAGTATTACCTGTACACTCGACTTGGGAACAATTTTTGAAGATGAAATAAAATACACCTGCCACTGAAATATCTAAAAAAATTAACACAGCTGTTTTTTAATGAAAATCATTGCTCTCGACAAAGAGCGATCAGAATATATCCCATCCGTGCCATATAGCAATGTTGGTAAAGACTTGAGACCCAGCCTCAGCAGTGCTGCACCGATAATGCTGCCGGTGGAGAGGGCTGCGTGTGAGGGCTGCGGAGAGGGCTGCGGAGAGGGCTGCGGAGAGGGCTGCGGAGAAGGCTGCGGAGAGGGCTGCGGAGAGGGCTGCGGAGAGGGCTGCGGAGAGGGCTGCGGAGAGGGCTGCGGAGAGGGCTGCGGAGGGCTGCGGAGAGGGCTGCGGAGAGGGCTGCGGAGAGGGCGGCGGAGACGGCGGCGGAGACGGCGGCGGAGACGGCGGCGGAGACGGCGGCGGAGACGGCGGCCGGAGACGGCGGCGGAGACGGCGGCGGAGAGGCGGCGGAGAGGGCGGGCGGAGAGGGCGGCGGAGAGGCGGCGGAGAGGGCGGCGGAGAGGGCTGCGGAAGAGGGCGGCGGAGAGGGCTGCGAAGAGGGCTGCGGAGAGGGCTGCGGAGAGGGCGGCGGAGACCGGCGGCAGGAGACGGCGGCGAGACGGCGGCGTAGACGGCGGCGGAGACGGCGGCGGAGACGGCGGCGGAGACGGCGGCGGAGACGGCGGCGGAGACGGCGGCGGAGGACGGCGGCGGAGAGGGCGGCGGAGAGGGCGGCGGAGAGGGGGGGAGAGGGCGGCGGAGAGGGCGGGCGGATGAGGGCGGCGGAGAGGGCGGCGGAAGCGGGCGGCGGAGAGGGCGGCGGAGAGGGCGGGCGGAGAGGGCGGCGGAGAGGGCGGCGGAGAGGGCGGCGGAGAGGGCGGGCGGAAGGCGGGGCGGCGGAGAGGGCGGCGGAGAGGCGGCGGAGAGGGCGGCGGAGAGGGCGGCGGAGAGGGCGGCGGTAGGGGGCTGCGGAGAGGGCTGCGGAGAGGGCTGCGGAGAGGGCTGCGGAGAGGGCTGCGGAGAGGGCTGCGGAGAGGGCTTGCGGAGAGGGCTGCGCGTAGAGTGGCGGCGGAGAGGGCGGCGGGGAGCGGCGGCGGAGACGGCGGCGGAGACGGGGCGGGAGGCGGCGGGCGGCGGCGTGGAGACGGCGGCGGAGACGGCGGCGGAGACGGCGGCGGAGACGGCG
>JAHLJT010000631.1:201632392-201917061 GCA_031308135.1 Acheta domesticus | reverse complement strand
CGCTACTACCACCCCCTGCCACAAGCACCGCCACCGCACGGGTGAGCAGGCGAGTGATGGTGAGCGGTTGAAGAGGCGCGGTTTTTATGTCGCGCCTCTTTTCTTGACCAGCCTCTTTTATCCGCGCTTCGCCGCCCTCCTCCACGCCCTCCCTCGCCCCGGGGTGACCTTGTTTCGGGGGCTGGGGCGGCGGCGAGCTCTTCGCCACCCGACGGGTCTCTTGTTAGCGGCGCGCGGGGAATTCTTGCGTTCGAGCACCTGACACTCAGCGCGTTGTGACGTCTTTGGGGACGAGTGTGTGTGAGGATAGGAGAGATGGGGGGGGGGGAGCGAGGGGAAAGAAATAAACAGGCCGAGAAAGGATGAAGGGGACAGGAGGAAGAAAAAGAGGGGAAAGTGGCACGGACAACAGATAACGGTGAAGGTGGAAATTAAAGTAAGGGTACGGAGTCAATCACGTATGGGTTGCCTTATAGAAGAACAGCATTTAGAAGGAAGAAATTAAAAAGTTAAAATGATAAAGTGATGTAAGCAAAGAGATAGAAATTAATTATTCGAAATACTGGACTAAATTTCTGGAGAAATGTAATAAGCTCACTAGTTTAAATTCAAATGAATTAGATAGAAAGTTAAAGCTTGTCGATTAAAATTTTTAAGATACACTCTATTCAATAACTAACTATTTGAATTCAATTTAATTACGTTTTAATTTGTAAAGTTTTCTAAAAAATAACATGTGTGCGTCGAGTAATAGTCATGCTCATCATTATTACATATGCATTATATGGACTTACGGTTATTCTCTTTGAGGCGTTTTTTTTTTGCATTCCTTCTTTTATGTCTCTGATGACAAGGATTTATACCTCTAGTTAATATCCACATAAATCAAAGACAGTCGCACACGGACACATCTTATAAAATCGAGACTTCGTCTCGTGTCTCTTGACGCGAGAAGACACTCAGAAATGACGAACATCCAGTACCAATGAGAGATTAAAAACATCCAGTCTTTGTAACTCGAGCTACCTAGTTAACAGAGAGACATAATATTGTATTCGGAATCACTGAATCGGTGCCACGGTTGCCAGATTGGACGAAATTTCGCTTTCTGGGCTGGAAAACAGCTCTTTCTCGCGGGACAAAACTTCACTTTGCGGAATACCGCCCAATGGGCGGAAATGCATCAAAATAGTGCGGTTTAGGGCGTTTTTTACGAAATTAAAAAATAGCAACCACAACGACGTTGAAAGTGTTTGATTTCTTTTACTTTTTTTACACATAATTTTTCATTAATCATTTTAGATCCCTAGTATAGAATGTGTTCTATCATAGCATCTTCGTCGTGCACAACGTGAGTATATATCACATTGGCTAAACTTGCAGTTAGTTTAGAACACGCCATTTAAAATTAGCCTCTTTTGGAAAGAACGGTATCACTGTCAGCATTTTCGTAGCCGTAGGGAATAAGCATTCATATGTAAGCATTTCTGTGGTAATCTTTTTAAGAGCGGATATAAAAGAAGAGCATGGAGAGTAAAAATGGGACGAACATTTTGTGGGAAGTCGTCAGGCTACTTGCGGAGGTGGATCCTACCAATAAATCTTGCGTTTAAGTTTTGCTACTATCAACCAAAAAGAATTTCACTGTGATATAACAATGTAATAAATAAAATATCATTTCAAAAGAATTATTTATCCATTAAAGTATTCCTGTCATCTGCCGTAGTCCTAAGAATAATCTAATTTTTAAACATTAAGATAGAATTTATTACAAAAGTAAAAGTTTTTACATGAATTACTAATTACAATGTTTACATACAAAAAATAAAACTAATCAAGCCTTCCATAGGGTCATTACTTCAAAAAAACTTAAATAAATTTTATTTTAATGAAAATTCAAATTTCCTTTTTGGAAAGACGAAATTTTCTTATTGGGCGGATTTACAGCCATCAAACGGTGGATGTTTGTACGAAGCATCTGGCAACCCTGTGTCAAGGTTGAAATTGAATGCACTGAAGAAGTTAGATTTCTCACGATATAAGCAATTATTATGGTGATATGAACCTCATTTAGGAAAGAAAAGAACTTCCGTTGGTTGTGTGTATCATGAACTGTATTCTCCGTAAAATTATATTTAGGAATCTGTGAAATATCTTTTCGAACAATTTTAAGTTTTTAAATAATATTTACGCGTAACATTTGTTGAGTATTTCATTACTTCATTGAATATAAAGATATATTAATACTTCGGAGTAAAAAACATTGATCTTTAACCACTCAATAGACAATAAAGTAGAATTGCTTTAGAGGATTTTAATAGCATTGATCTACTTATCTAGAAATATGTAATGATACACTGAATTAATTATAAAGACCTTTAATTCTAGAAAACTCTAGAAATCCATCATGCAGAGATATTACATTGGACAGAACAAATGACCAGCGTGCCACAACGCTCACAAGCACACGCAGCCTCCTGTCCGGCTGCACACATCTCGATCTCCCGGACGCCTGCTAGACCCACACGCATGTCGCGCGTGTTTTGATACATGGCCGAGCCTAAATAAGAACGAGACAATGCATTCGTATCTCAGATTGAGCCCTCGTTATAAATGGTGCATGCGATGAGGTGATGGACGTGTTTCACTCGACATGTTATAGGTGTCGCACTGCGTGACAACATCCATCGGTATCAAATGCGACGCCACTACAATCACTTGACGTGGTAGCAGCACACTTCATGGTAATTTATGGGCGCGTTTACGCATGCCTAAATCTATTCGAGCGGGGAACGCGCGTCCAGTCCATAAGGAGCCTGTGTGGAAAGCGGCGCTCTGCAGGTCGTTATCTGACTCACACAGGACGTCACCGTGCGTGACCACTGGAATACAACATTGTAAAGAGTCAGGAGGAAAGACCTTAGACGTAGATTGAATGTTGCAGGAAATGCCGTATCGTTTAAAAGTATATGCGAATAATTTGTACATTGAGTTACGGGTAACATTTTAGCAGGAAACAATTGATTGTAAAAAAAATAGTTGTTTATCTTGAGTTTTCATGAATTTTAATATCACCTATTTTACAAATAGCTGTATAAAATCATTTTTCTTTCTTTATTCCATTTAATTTTCTAAATTTTATCACAGTGCGAACATGCGAAATCAATTGTGTGAAGCTTAGTAAAAAAGTGATCAAACACACGTTGGTACTTGTTTCTCTGTCGCAATAGTTAATTTATAGTAAAAGTTATTATTTCAGTTTCTCTTACGCAGAGGTTAATACAATTACTGATTGACTCTTGCTTCTCTCCGAACACGATATTACTAGTTTTAAGATTTTTCTTAGTGAGTTTCCCATCTGTTGACATTTATCCAAATTCACATTTACACAAGAAAACAGAAGGCACCCGAGCACAGTGGTGAATACGTCGTAGAAACCGGAGGAGTATGAGCGGTGCGGTGGGGCTTGGTCGCAGACCCTCGCTTTAATGCCCAGTTGCACCTTGCCCCCGCCCCCGTCGCCCGCGGCCCGGCCGTCTCGCCGCCAACGAGGCAACGGGGCAACGGGGCGCCTGGCGTCCCGGCCGGGCGCCCATCAACATGGCGATCGCGGCGCGGCGCGGCGCGGCGCGGCGCGGCGCGGCGGGGCGCGGCGCGGGGGGCGCGGCAGGAGGTGGAGGCGGAGGCGGGCGAGTGGGCGCCACGCGGACGGGCTGTTGGGCGGGTGGGAGGGCGAGGGGGCGGCGCGGGGCCGCGCACGCGTACGGCGGCGGCGGCGGCCACGCGTCGGGGAGGGGCCGCCCGGCCCTCCGCCGTTCGATGCCGGGCCCCGGCGGTGCGGGCGGCGGCGCGGGCGGCGGGGGTGGCGGCGGAGGGGGCGGCCCGGCGCGCGCGCTCGGTACGCGGGGCACGTCCGCGGGCGGGGCGGCGCGGGGCGGCGCAGGGCGGGGCGGGATATGAGAGTGGGATTTCTGCCGCGAGGGGGCGCGGCGCTGGCGCCGGGCGGAGGCGGGGCGGGGCCGCGAGGGGAGGGGAGAGGCGGGGTGGAGCGGGGGCGGAGGGCGCGCGCCGCGGGATCGAAGTCGGCCGCGCTGCCAGCGCCGCCCCGACGCCAGCGCTGCGCCGCGGCCGCCGCCGCCACCCGCGCGCGCCACGTGCCCCCGCCCCGCCCACCCACAACCCTCAGCAGCCGGCGACCCCATGTGAGAGGCGGGTCCCGTTTCTTCATGCAGTACCATCGACAACTTCCCGTCCAATTTACCAATATTAGTTCCCTCAAATATTGTCAACATATTCTTATAAAAATATTGTGTTCCTAACATCGAAACCTTTCGGGCTAAAGTGACAATGAAGTTCTTTTCATCCCTAAATAACCAGAAGTACCAATAAAATAACGAGCTTTTACTTGTTACAAAAACACACAGTTCTGCCATTGAAGCCATCAGCTGTGACAGTCATTATCTGAATACCTAAAAGGTGAAGTGACATATATTTGCATTCGTTTGTCGTACTCTTTTTAAACTGTCTACAATGTTTCCTTTCCCTTTTGTTTCATTGCCTTTCCTGATTTCATAACTTCAGCCCCTTCTCTTTGCCTAATACCCAGCGCTACACTCATGTGTATGCATCGAAGTCTCAGGACTATGTAAGCGTGTTTGTAGCTAAGTGAAATTCATGCCCGCTTAGTTGAAACACTTGATACGGATTGAATGTATTCGTACTGCAGTACAGTGGTCACTGATGTGTAAAGAATAATTTCCCAAGCCCATGCACGCACACTTTTTTGCCGAGTGTCACAGAATTTGTTCCATGAAAAAAACGTAGTGGTTCTACACAATAATCAAAGTATGTTTCTGTTCAACTGTACATCATTGCCTGCAAAGAAAACAATGTCTTGAACTTTAATATTACTGTGTAATGATGTTTATGATGTATATTTATTCGTTTAAAGTTAAAAATTTGTGAAGAAATATTTGCAAACTGAATATAATTGTAAATTTGTTTGGGAGAATCAATATTTTAATTTATTTACTCAATCATTCGCATATATTTATATCTAGCTCATAAACCAATTCATTTTGTTTTTACTTACTTGTCTTTAATAATTAAATTATTTTGAAATTATTGGTACAAATATATCCAGTTTCCATGAATACCGCCAAAAATATTGGCACAATTTGAAAGAGCTTACAAGAAAGTCTTCATTAATTTTGTGAATTAATAAACCATTCTTTTACGTTTACTTCAGTTTCTTTAGTCCTGATACTTTGAGGAGAAAGAAAACGAAGTTGTAATAAGATTAGACTGGAAAATATATCTAAATAAATGCAGACGAATACTATTCACTTCGTCTCACTTAAAACGTATATTTTACTTTATACAATTTCCTACTAAATCCACTTGCACGACATACTAGCGTGTATAGAGAACATGCATAGCTCGTGTTCCTGATCTCGGCACGCTTATTCTTATCGGAACTCTTCTAAGAAATCTACGAACTTTAAGCCTTTTAACCTATTTTTCAGGAAAGAATTATCGTTTAGTCACCGCGATTTTGTAGGTGTATTACAAGAACTTTTAGTTCCTTAGAAGCTGATTTTGTTTTTCAATATAGTAATAGCTTTATCTTGAGGGGGGAGGGTTCTCACATTATACTGAACACAAATAATAACATTTTTAAATTGTGAATTCATTCGGAGCAACAGATGACAATATAAGCAGATGTGATTACCAGTAAAACTTGATTTTAAAGTATAATAGTGTAATCGGTAACGCCCGAATATTAAACAATACAAGTTTCATAATCTTAATTTTAGACCAATGTTTACATTTATCTAAACGTTAATTATCGTATCGCAAATTCGGGTGTTTTTAAAGTTACACTGGGAAATACTATTCGAACATTTTAGATGTTGCTATTTACTATTTTTAAAACAACATTAGTTATTGTTAGCAAAGTTCATATTTGAAAAATTACTTTTTTCTCTTAGAATAAAAATATTATTTTCTCAAATAATTTAAAGAAACTGGACAAAGCTTCCGAAAATTCAGAAGTACACATTTTTGAAAATCTATTCACTTAGGACATTATTTATACAATTATATTAGCCCTCAATGAATGTAGATCCTCTTCCTACAAAAATTGCGATTCGGTGCAAAGATATTTCGATTTTTTTTTAAGGAAAACATATCCTTTTTTTCATTGAGTGACTGCATTAGGATGAAAATACACGTATCGATTCATTTTCTAATTACGACAGACACATTCCCACATAACTCAACTCCTCCTCAACCGATTATCCAACTATGGTAGTCCCTCACCAACACTCGCTTAACAATCGCTTTCTTTTAGATATGTTAATCGTGAAGTCGGAAGCGTGAATTCATTATTCGCCCCCCAAGCGACACGAACATCGCTTGCATTTACAGCAGATTACCGCGTTAATGAAGCTCATTCCTACATGACTATGAATGGCTGGCGAAGAATTCGTGTCACGCCGCTCGGCTACATTCAATGAAGATAGCATTCGACGTATGTGCCTGGGTTACTCAGCCAGAGCCTTGCGTCTTTTGTCAGCTTCGCTGGCGGCCTTCAGGATGCGATTTACGCGCAATGTTCACTGCACATTCACAAGGTCAGACAGTCCGGGCGCCTTTCTTGTTGTTCGCACCGCAGCAGAAATACGAAGTGAACCTGAATTTTTCCAAGGTTATGCGATTTGTGATTCATGTCTTCGGAGTAGTTGCTGAAGAGTATGTACTCTGGGATGGATTAATACATAATCAGATTAAGCACGTGCACAGTAACCCCGATGGGTAAGGACACTAATATATTTTGTAAATGTACATTAGTTTAAAATTAATAATAATATTGTAATAATATATTTAGAAGTTGCAAATGTTACAGTTCACTTTAATATTATTTTCAATTACACACGTTCCATATTTCAATATTCTCTGTGAGTATCATTGCTAGGGTGTGGTTAAGGCTTCCTTCAGATATTAATCCGGCCCCGTACGCATTATTTTAGCCAATAGCATTATATTAAATAATAGCTAATAGCTCGCGTTATTACTGTAGTTCTAACAGTAAAAAGGATTCTTGAGGTAATTCTAACAGTGTAAATAGAGTTTTTAAGAATTCTTGAGAGTTTTGTTGTTTTGATTTTTTCAATTGTTTGGCCACTCTCCTATAACAACTAAACACACCCGTTTTGTAAGTATCCTTGTGGTCCAATCACCGACCACCTGGCACTACTCAGCCCGTCACATGTGACAGCAGTCACCCCTAGAAAGTGCACAGTAACTCTCTTCTCGAGACAATCCCGCGCCCAAAGCAAACGCGGCGGCGGCGGCGGCGACGCGGGCGGGGACCCCCACGCACCGCGCGGGGGCGGGTCGCGGGCGGCCCGGGTACGTGGGGGGGGGCGGGGGCGAGGCGGGCGAGAACGCACCCTTTGTGCAGCGCGCGCTCTATGCAAATGGCGGCGCCGCCGAGTGTGTGTGCGCACGCCGTCGTCACGCGCCGTTGCCACCGCCGCTACAATGTGACAATTCATACGGACAGTGCGCCGCCCACGCCGCGGCGCGCCGCGCCAGTGACACTCGCCCGTGCCGCCGCCTGCGCCCACCCTCCTCGCGCCCGGCCCGGCCCGGCCCGGCCCGGCCCGGCCAGGCCCGGCCAGGCCCGGCTTGGCGGGACAAGAGGGGCGGGGCAGGCGAGGCGTCGCGACGTCTTGACGGGCGGGCCGGCGAACCGAGATGAGTCAGAGCGGCAGATGATGGCTGCGGGAATTGACCCGAGGGCGGAACTAGATACGCGGTGTGGATTATAAGCCAGAAACTGGACTGATTGATTATTTCGTGTTTCTCAGTTCCCAAGAACATTAGTCCCGTATGTGTAGTACGTTTTTTCGGGAGGTAGCCGTGATCTTCCCTCGCTGGATTGTAAGATCCGGCGCCAACCTACACATCGACTAGCAGGGTTTCCCCCAACCACGAATCTTTAACCAGCGAGGCACTGCCACAGAGGGACAAGCTTTAAGCTGCTGACTGGGCTTTCCGACATAAATGATAGTGTAATGCACGCAAGTCTACGTTTGTGTAAGTAGGGGATGAGAATAGGCCAAGGATGAGGAAGGAAAGATAGCGCGCGGTCCGTGGCGGTTTGTTAGGATACTGCTCCGGCATTCACCTAATGTTGATCGGAGAAACTATAGAAAACTATCTATCAGAGCAGCCAGCCGCTAGAACACTCCTCCAGACAGCGGCTGAATTCATCCTAGGTATGTAGCTATAGTGTCTAGCTCCCGTCACCGCTGGAACTCAAACCTAGGGCCTCCGGTGAAAGGCAATGCAGAGACATCAGTAGATGCAAATAAAGGTAAATAAGTGGAATTTTTTCATGCAGAAACAATTGAGTATTGAAGTAATACGGGCGCAAATACCAGTTAATCATACGCAGAATATGCGATTTTTTTAAGGACGGAGGAACGTCGTTGACCAACTGTCATGAGCGCTGGGAGGTTAAGACGACAATTCATACTTCGTCAATTGAGACTCGATTACGGTTTATTCTAGCGTCAGAAAAATGATGATGAATGAATGAATAGGCAACGGAAATGTCAAATAGAAGGCGGGAAGCATAACATAATTTTAATTTTATACGGAATGAGAAGAACGTATTTAATATAAAAAATAGGACACACAGAATATTGACTCCAACAGAACGTATAATACTTGTAATAAAATATATAAAAGAGATTTTTCGACCTCGTTTCCACCAATTTCTAAGAAAAAAGTGACAAAACTATGGAATATTATTAGTAGTACTAATAAAATTATTAATAACAACAGCAATAATCAATTATTAAAAATAATATGAAAGACTGAAACATGAGATAAAGTTAAGTATGTTGCGGTAGCGAAGACAAGGTGTGCCGCGATTAACAAGTACACACTTATCCCAGGAAGCGGCTCGATAAACATCTCGAAGGCATCACAGAGAGCCGCCCCATTCACCATTTTAATTCGCTGGAAGAGTTGGCAAGAGTGGGTGTGAGCGCCGACCGCGACCTCTCGAGCCGCCGCTTGCCGACGCAGCCGATTCCAGGGAGCAGGAGGAGCGGGGGACACGGCGCCGCCCAGGCCAATGTTCTCAGCCCCAAAGCGGCGTTGTCTGCCGCCTGCCATTGACAACGGCCGGAGCCGATGGCTTTCGTCTGGGAGTGGGCGTGACGACAGGACGGGCGAGGCGGGGCGGGCGCACAGACGAGTTTCAATATTTCTTCGGGGAACGAATGAAGATATTCGCGGGGATTTTCTGAGAAACTTACTGCCGTAATGTCAAGTTTCGGTGCACATATTTGGTTCTTAAGTGCCTAAGTGCACAATAGAAAGTACTTATAGATTGTGCATTTATCATCTGGGTTCATGTGTTTCCAATAAATTTATAAAAGGCCCAATTTACACGTTTCCTTTTGAAGAACGATTTAGGAATTTTGGTGAGCGTACGCATGCGCACACTAGCTCTGCCGCCCCCTTTGCGCTTGTGCGGGAGAGATAAGGAGACACTAATGAATACATTCCCGTGATAGTTATTTTAGTTCATTATTTCAGTGAATATGCAATAAAACAGATAAAGTTTTGAACTATCATTTAAAATATGTCGTTATATGGAATATGAAGACGAGAGAAAACATTTTTTCTTAAAAAATGCCAACATTTTGAGAATTTTTATGACCATTTTCAAATATGTTTGTTAACATATCCAAATATTTCTCGGTAACAAATTCGGTTGAATTTGTATTAATCATGCTTCGTCTCCTGGTAATTAAAATAATCTAATAAATCAACTGCCGCCACATTATTGGATCTAGAAGAATTCAAATTCCCCAATGAGTTATTGACTAAATGAAATTCATACACTAAATACGCATACATGAATAGACGAAGTCGTGGTGTCATCGGGACGAATTTTGCAAAGAAATTAGGTCTCTTAGATACTGAGAAGCAGCCATAATTTAAACAGACGAAGATGAATTCGAAAAAGAAAACCGATGCAACGAAAACTATAAACCTCAAAATTTCCTAAGATTCGAGTCCCGATAGTGGGAGGATTTTTGTCCATAGCTAGTCAAATGCAGACGACTTCTGGAGCAAATTCTAGCGGCCGGCTGCTCTGACCGGTAATTTTGTGTGGTTTCTCCAATCAATACCAGGCGAATGCCGGAGCAGTATCCTAAAAAATGATCCACGAACCGCGGGTAATCTTTGCTTCCTCTTCCTTGCCCTATCCTCTCCCCTTACTTACACGCACACAAGCATGACACTATCACACAACTTGAGACGGTTGGGCCAGGTGGAAGATACCTGGATAGGTCGACCCTCACAATCCGATGCGTCGGACGGCGCCGGATCGCACCATCGAGGGGGGAAGAACATAGCCATCTCCCGTGGTAGAAACATGCACTACACTTACGGAACTAATGACCATAGCAGTTTACACGACTGGTAACAATGAGTCAAGGTGGGAAGTACTAGAACAACCAAGTCAAAGCCGTAGTTCATCCGTCTCAGTCAAATCACAGTCTCCATCTTACTCTTATCTTCGTTCCCATCACCGTTATTCTCGTCATAACACTCGGTCTCAGCCTCAGATTCATCATCAGCCTCAGCGTCAGTCTCAGGACCAGTCCCAACTTTAGCTAAATGATCTTAGTCACTGCTTCACTAATACCCCCAATCTCGTTATCCGCCTCTACATTAAGTCTCCACCACATTCGCAGCCGCATCTTCATCTTTAGTGACAATTAGCCGAAGCCTCATCCGCGATGATGCGACAGCACACGTCAGAGCCGTGAACGGTCGGCGAGCGCGGGCCACGTGGACAGCATAAGTGCACGCGGCCCGCGGCGCGGAGAGTTGCGCCAGTCGTCAGGCCGCGTCGTGCACCGCTAATTAGAGCCCGCGCGGCGTTGTGGCTGTAGCGTGGCGTGGAGTGGCGTCACGCGGCGCAGGCTGGCGTGGCGTGGCGCGGCGTGGCGTGGCGCGGCGTGGCGGCACGCGGCGCAGGGTGGCGTGGCGTGGCGTGGCGTGGCGAGGCGTGGCAAGGGGTGGCAAGGGTGGCAAGGGGTGGCAAGGGGTGGCAAGGGGTGGCAAGGAGTGGCAAGGCGTGGCGCGACGCGGCGCAGCGTTGTGGCTACGGCCGTGCCGTGGCGAGGCACGGCGTTGTGGCTATGGCATGTAACTATGGCATGTGGCTATGGAGCGTAACGTGGCGTGGCGTGGCGTGGCGCGGCATGGCGTGGCGTGGCGTGGCGTGGCATGGCGTGGTGTGGCATGGCGTGGCGTGGCGTGGCGTGGCGTGGCGTGGCGTGGCGTGGCGTGGCGCGGCGTGGTGTGGTGTGGTGTGGCGTGGCGCGGCGTTGGGTTAGGTGGCGTTGGGTGAGGTGGCGTTGGGTGGGGTGGCGTCGGGTGAGGTGGCGTTGGGTGGGGTGGCGGGTGAGATGGCGTTGGGTGAGGTGGCGTTGGGTAAGGTGGCGTGCGGTGGGGTGGCGTTGAGTGGGGTGGCGTTGGGTGGGTTGGCGTTGAGTGAGATGGCGTTGGGTGAGATGGCGTTGGGTGAGATGGCGTTGGGTGAGATGGCGTTGGATGAGATGGAGTTGGGTGAGGTGGCGTTAGGTGGGGTGGCGCGGGGCAGGCGACGCGCGTTCGCGAGCGCAAGGCGAAGATTCCCCTGCCCCCCGCCAGAGACGGACACGCGCGCGCTCGCGCCAACAAGGAATCGCCGCGGTGCGACGCGCACGCGCCGCCAAGGACGCCGCTCATCTGCATGGCGCGAGAATTCGCCTCTGCGCCCGCCGCGCCCTCTCGGCCACGCTCGTGAGCAGACGCCCAATTCGCGGGCTCTTCCTAAATTGCAGATCGCGCGAAGGTAGTCGTATATTGTCTTCACTGCACTTTTGTTTATGTTGGATCAATTACGTTCTGTATTAATGTCATGAATGTGGCGACCTCATGTCAATCTCTCCTTTATTGTGGAGCTAGTACTCATGTGAATGGTTTACATTAAAATAGAAGCATAAATTTAGGAAAGTTCAGGAACTCCATAAAACACAATTCTTAGAACATTACCAGATATTTATTTAGGTAATTTAGTTTTCTTCAACTTTGCCCGTGTTTTCGAATTCATCTTCGATTTTGAAGATCGCGTTTTTTTCGTAAGGCTTCGAATTATTTCCTAAGACACAAATATTGGTACCCAATAGTATGATGAATGTGAGCCGACAAGTAGGCGGCAATGGTTTGAGATACAGCAAGCTGTGTAAATGTTCATGGTGTGTGTTTTTGTTTTAAAGAGTAATACTTAGTGATTCGAAGTATCCTTGGTATTATAGACAATCATAGATAAAAACAGGAATTAATAAGGCAGACAACATAGATGTAATAAAAGGCACCTATATTTACGTTTCATTCTTAAACTGTGGTACAATGTTTCGCAACTTTTTGTGTCGCTTCTTCACGCACTGTCTGTGAAACAGGAAATTATTCACTAGATTAAATATTAAAGTGAAACATAAAAACATAATTAACAACTATCCATAAGTACAAAGTAGAGCATGGTTTTGAGACACACTTTGTTCCATTTCCACGAAACTTCCTTTGTAAAAAGTTAATGATAGTGACAAAGATAGTGTGCACATCTTACGTTTTACGAGCATAGTTAATCTAGTGGATGATTCTTGTTTCACAGACGAGTTATAGTATTTTAATGGTTTCAATGAAGTTGAAATATGAAAAGAACATTTTTTTACATCAATAAATACAAAGGAACAATCTCATGGTTCGTGAAAATTGTATGGTAATGATGCGCAAAATTCCGTTAATCATCTTATTTATGTATCATAATGAGTTGTTAAGTTAGTGCATTAATATTATTTCGAGAAGAACCACCACAGCCTTTGTCGTTGTCACGGATCATACGAAGACTTAACATGCACCTAAGCACTTGCTCATTGACAGCCACGTTTAAGGCTCGACCCATCAGAGTGTTGGAATATTTGGTCGCGCAGCCGTCATACGTCACCGTCGAGCGCGTCTCACCTGACGCGTGGCCGCACTTGTCCCAGACTCCGCGTCGCCATAAAGAAGGCGCGTTTGCATTTCCCCAAGGCGACGCGTCCGCCGCCGCCACCGCCGCCCCCCGGCGCGTTCCAGCGCGCGCGTGACGAGCACGCCTCTCCGCGCCGCGCCACGCCACGCCACGCTCCGCGCCGTCTTCACGCCGACGCCTCCGCAGAGGGCGTCGCGACGCCCCGCGGAGTGGCCGGTGTCGAGCCGCACGCAGGACGCCGCCGCCCGCGCCGCAGCTATTACCATATAATAAATACGCGGCAGTTTAGGAAACAGTACTCCGTCGAGGGCTACCGCGCGGCGTGAACGCGAGGATATAATACAACTGGGTCAGGCCGGGGGCGGCGCCGCCGCTGCGGCCAGCGGGTGGCGGGTGGCGGCCGCGGCGGGCGACGCGGGCGGCGGCGGCGGGCGGAGGCGGCGGAGCATCGCTGCCGCCCGGGGGCGGCGCAGGGCGGAGGCCGGGGGTCGGGCGCGCGCGCCCCGCCGCCGCCACCGCCGCCGCCGTCGGGGCATTGTATGGAGATGAGCGTGGAGCCTCGCCCCCGGGCCGGGCCGCCGCCGCCATCCTCATCGTCGTCGTCGTCGCCGCCGCCGCCGCCAGGTGCCGCTACGTGCCGCCACCTTCGCCGGAAACCGTTCGGGGCGACGCGCCGCCGATAGAGGAGTCGTGACACCCTCCCGACCGCCCCGCCCGCCCCCCCGACAACCCCCGCGCGTCCCCCCTGGGCACCCGTAACGCCGCCTTTGTCCCTCGCCTCGACGCCTCGACGCTCGATAAAGCTTATCTGGCGGCGGACGTCGTGACTCCACAAACGGCCGCGTGGAGGCGGCGGTGGTGGCGAAGGTGGATGTGGAGGAGGAGACTCCGCGGATTTGGAAGGTCTTCGGATCAACCACCTTGGCGGGTGAATTCGCTTCTCCGGCGGGTGGGATCTTAGTGGTGCGCCAAACGTCTCCACCTTGCTAAACTGTCTCCCATTATATATCTATACGGAACACTTTTACTAGTTGCAAACAACTACATTTGACTTTCACTAACACACCTTACTTCCTGTTATTCTATAAAGATTCTGGTATACTATGCTTTCGGTCCGTTCTCTAGAAGGATTGTGTGGTGGAAAATGACTTAACACGGATAATGATGATATCAATAATAATAATGATGATAATAATAATAATAATAATAATATTAATAATAATTATATGTACAAAGCCAAGCCAGAATTGGAAAACAAAAACTACAGGATGTATTATGATATCCAAATACACACGGACAAAACCATTGCAGCTAATAGACCAGATATTGTAATTCACGACTTCACAGAGAAAAGGTCTTCTTCATTGATATCATGCATCCATCAAATCACAATATTAAAAAGGCAGAAACACAAAAAAATCACCAAATATATCCCCTTGGCCACAGAATACAGAGAAATATATCGTCTTAATTCTGTTGAGGTTATACCATTTGTCATCTAAACAACTGGTCTGATCTATAGAAACTTGAAAAAGTATATACAAAAATTATAGCTGAACTCTAATTCAATAATCCTTAAATGTAGAATGATAAAAATTCTAAATGTAGAACGGTTGTTTTTTCTGCATTAGATACGGAATGAATAATAAGTTCAAGTAAAAACATTAGAAGTACACCGATAAACAACTAAATTAATGATATTACTACAGTCAGTGGCTGACTAAAACAAAAGTTTAATTTAATTATATGTTAGATTCTTTCGATTTTATGGAAAAGAAAAATATTCTCCTCTCCTTGCAATGTCTCTATTTACTCTCTAGAAGAAAATTCATGAATACTTCCATGTAAGTTACGAAAATTGAAAAAGATTTATGAAAAATGCACTTCACCCATTTGACTCTGTGACTGATTCTCAATATTTTTAAGAAGTTATAAAAAACTGAAGTTGTTTTGAGAAAACTGTTTACGTATTACTGAAATTTAAAATTACGCAAAAACTACTAATATTTTTTATAGTATACTTGAAATCTTTTAAAATGTCAATGTCGACAAATTATATTAGCAAAAAACAGTGTACAGTTTCAATAATAAATGTGTAGGAGAGGTTTGAAAACATTTAACATTTGTAATTATCAAAAATCCAAGATGTTAATAAAAACTGGACTTAAACCACATTTATATGTGCATTTTGATCTGAGCCTGAAGTTTAAAGATAAACAGAGCCATTTCTGGGAAACTTTTGAAAATGTAGCGACAAAATATTCCGCAAAATTACAAGATCCTTTTTAAATATACTGGTTGAGGCAGCAGGTTGTGTCAGATCGATCGGTGAACATCAATTTTCTGGAAATTACTGTATATTCGGCGATACTGTTGTTTGCTCAGTTAAAATGTTGCCTCACTTCATTAAGAATGATGTCATCTTTGGACTTTGTTTTCAGAATATCGTCAAATAGGATACCTTTGAAGGCAGAAGAAGAATCATTTCAATCGGGGTTCATTGCAAAAGTTATTGCTCCACAAACGCAAAATACATGACGAAATGTATAACTGTCTCTTTTCGAAATCTTTCTATGAGAAAACATCAACTCACTTCAGTATTTACAATGTTTCATCAAAGAATATCAAACACAACCAAGACCAAATTTTATTAGAGTTTTTGTCTTAACATCATTGTTTCCCTTGAACTACAATGTAAGCTATACAATTTCCAGGCGTAAAAATGGTGTATTTGGATGTGTTACATTTAAGTTTGTATTTAATGCTATATATACCATTAGGTGAAATGAAAATACCCATATGTCGCTCGAATCGTACCCTATCACTAATACGAAGACTTGTTTAAATTTTAATAAATTATCGACATTAAATTATTGTACTAGCAGAAGTAAAGAAAATATTTTATTGTATTTATTATTCAAAATTTGCAAAACATGTAAAACACTAAACTATATTAAAATGCCTTTGAAATGAAGCAGAGAATTGTTCACAGAAACGCATAGCAATGTTGTTGACAAATGATCTGTACGAAAATGGACGTCAGATAAACATTCATTACTTCGCGCTATCAGTTTCAAAATGAGAGACCCATTAATTTGTTACTCATAAACTCATAATTTTCCGTCAATATAATTCAATACTCTAAATTCTGAATGAAGTTATCACCCACAAAATTTATAAGATGTTGGGTAATACGTTTTCGTGTCTTCATTTAAATCTCTAAGTGCGCTTTTCGCCTACAGCTGCTAGGAAGAACACTCTTATCGCTACGCGTATGAAACACAGCGTCCGACAGCGATGACAGGAGTGCGCGTTGCGCAGCCGCCCAGTCGCGTCGCGTCGCGTCGCGTCGCGTCGCGTCGTCCGCGCGAAAAGGCGACCGGATGGGCGGAGGCGCTGACATTGAAGAAACATGCGGCTTCGAGGGCGCTGCGGGCGGCCGCAGCCAGCACCTGTTCACGCGCCCGCACCGCCGCGCCGCCCACCACGCTGCCCGTCCTTCGGGCAACTCCTCCTCGTCTCTCCTCATCGAACTAGACGGTCATCCCTTCTCTCCTAATCGGTCCTCCCTCCCATTCTAGCTGCTAGTCTCCACTATTCTCGCTTCTAGTCTCCACTATTCTCACGGCTAGTCTCCACTATTCTCGCTGCTAGTCTCCACTATTCTCGCTGCTAGTCTCCACTATTCTCGCTGCTAGTCTCCACTATTCTCGCTGCTAGTCTCCACTATTCTCGCTGCTAGTCTCCACTATTCTCGCTGCTAGTCTCCACTATTCTCGCTGCTAGTCTCCACTATTCTCGCTGCTAGTCTCCACTATTCTCGCTGCTAGTCTCCACTATTCTCGCTGCTAGTCTCCACTATTCTCGCTGCTAGTCTCCACTATTCTCGCTGCTAGTCTCCACTATTCTCGCTGCTAGTCTCCACTATTCTCGCCGCTAGTCTCCACTATTCTCGCCGCTAGTCTCCACTATTCTCGCCGCTAGTCTCCACTATTCTCGCCGCTAGTCTCCACTATTCTCGCCGCTAGTCTCCACTATTCTCGCCGCTAGTCTCCACTATTCTCGCCGCTAGTCTCCACTATTCTCGCCGCTAGTCTCCACTATTCTCGCCGCTAGTCTCCACTATTCTCGCCGCTAGTCTCCACTATTCTCGCCGCTAGTCTCCACTATTCTCGCCGCTAGTCTCCACTATTCTCGCCGCTAGTCTCCACTATTCTCGCCGCTAGTCTCCACTATTCTCGCCGCTAGTCTCCACTATTCTCGCCGCTAGTCTCCACTATTCTCGCCGCTAGTCTCCACTATTCTCGCCGCTAGTCTCCACTATTCTCGCCGCTAGTCTCCACTATTCTCGCCGCTAGTCTCCACTATTCTCGCCGCTAGTCTCCACTATTCTCGCTGCTAGTCTCCACTATTCTCGCTGCTAGTCTCCACTATTCTCGCTGCTAGTCTCCACTATTCTCGCTGCTAGTCTCCACTATTCTCGCTGCTAGTCTCCACTATTCTCGCTGCTAGTCTCCACTATTCTCGCTGCTAGTCTCCACTATTCTCGCTGCTAGTCTCCACTATTCTCGCTGCTAGTCTCCACTATTCTCGCTGCTAGTCTCCACTATTCTCGCTGCTAGTCTCCACTATTCTCGCTGCTAGTCTCCACTATTCTCGCTGCTAGTCTCCACTATTCTCGCTGCTAGTCTCCACTATTCTCGCTGCTAGTCTCCACTATTCTCGCTGCTAGTCTCCACTATTCTCGCTGCTAGTCTCCACTATTCTCGCTGCTAGTCTCCACTATTCTCGCTGCTAGTCTCCACTATTCTCGCTGCTAGTCTCCACTATTCTCGCTGCTAGTCTCCACTATTCTCGCTGCTAGTCTCCACTATTCTCGCTGCTAGTCTCCACTATTTTCGCTGCTAGTCTCCACTATTCTCGCTGCTAGTCTCCACTATTCTCGCTGCTAGTCTCCACTATTTTCGCTGCTAGTCTCCACTATTTTCGCTGCTAGTCTCCACTATTTTCGCTGCTAGTCTCCTCTATTCTCGCTGCTAGTCTTCACTATTCTCGCTGCTAGTCTCCACTATTTTCGCTGCTAGTCTCCACTATTTTCGCTGCTAGTCTCCTCTATTCTCGCTGCTAGTCTCCACTATTCTCGCTGCTAGTCTCCACTATTCTCGCTGCTAGTCTCCACTATTCTCGCTGCTAGTCTCCACTATTCTCGCTGCTAGTCTCCACTATTCTCCCTGCTAGTCTCCACTATTCTCTCTGCTAGTCTCCACTATTCTCGCTGCTATTCTTAATAGTCTTACTCATCTATCTCATTCGTACTTTTCGCCCCTCCTATTCCTGCTGCTCGTCTTTTTTTATTCCTGTTGCTCGTCTTTTTTATTCCTGTTGCTCGTCTTTTTTTATTACTGTTGCTCGTCTTTCCTATTCGTGCTATTCGTCTCTCTTGTTCATACATCTCGTCTCGTCTCTCTTGTTCATACATCTCGTCTCGTCTCTCTTGTTCATACATCTCGTCTCGTCTCTCTTGTTCATACATCTCGTCTCGTCTCTCTTGTTCATACATCTCGTCTCGTCTCTCTTGTTCATACATCTCGTCTCGTCTCTCTTGTTCATACATCTCGTCTCGTCTCTCTTGTTCATACATCTCGTCTCGTCTCTCTTGTTTATACATCTCGTCTCGTCTCTCTTGTTCATACATCTCGTCTCGTCTCTCTTGTTCATAAATCTCGTCTCGTCTCTCTTGTTCATAAATCTCGTCTCGTCTCTCTTGTTCATACATCTCGTCTCGTCTCTCTTGTTCATACATCTCGTCTCCCCTTTTCGTGCTACTCGTCTCTCTTATTTGTACTTTTCGTCTGCCCTGTTCGTGCTGCTCCTCTCTCCTATTTGTGCTACTCGTTAGATTACTCATATTCGTGCTGCGATGAATATATCTATGCAACTTATTTTTTTCATCCATTGACGAATGAAAATGCGATACCAGCACTGATGAATCCATTTACAAATTTAATTGTTGTAGGAAGGAAATAAAAATATAGATCAGAAGAAAAGATTTTTAAATATAGTCTTGACTGAAATGTAATTTGCTACAACACCAACATACCAAACTATAAACTAATTTTAAATTGGACCTTCAAGGAATTAACTTCGTTATTTTCCGCAAGTATTGTGAATAACATATGGATTATCCTATCGAACAAAAAAAATCCTTAAAAAAAATTTATACACGTGTTTATCCAAAAACTGGTGATATGGCTCTTCGTGCTTCCCCCGAAGCTATCACAAGGATTATTTATAAATTTCACGCTTATCTCTTACAATTATGGATAACCTTCTGTCATTTTGCACACGTCTCTAAGGAAGTAACATTTTTCGATTTTCTGTATGCTTGGATGCATTGCTTATTGGAACTTAGTGCTCTGTCAATACTTTTCATTTTCTTTCTCAAAGACTTAATATCACTATGTTGTAATATTAAAAACCTTTAGTTTAAATGAATACAAAAAAGCAATAATTCGTTTCCAAAATATGAATACACTCAATACACTCTTGGTTATTTGTCATAAATATTTTAGATTCTGTAAACTCGGAATCCATGAATTAAAAACTTGAATATGACGCTTCTCATCACCAAATATTTCATTACGAATTGTTATCGTCTAACGCAGGGCTCATCGTGAAGACGAATTGAGAGCAAAGAGCCGCAAGACATTGTAAAATGTGTTGTCGTGGAAGAGGAAGAAAGTGGCTCTCGTAATAATAGTCCGATAATTTGTTTAAATATTTGGGAAATACTATTTTTTTCTCAAAAGCTGTAGCTAATATAAAATGTTTGGTTTGTCATAAACATTTTAATCATGTTAAAGAGTGTAATCTAAAGAGTCATTACACGATTAATCATGCAGTAAGTACGACAAATACACCGATGAAGAACTTATAATTGGAAAGTATATTTCATGAAATTTCTGATATGGAATCAGATTTCAAAGTAGTTGCTTATCCAGGGTAAATCCGATTTACAGTTGGAAATATTAGATCGTAAAGATGATACAGATTTGAAAGAATTTCAGCATAAGAAAGATGTTCTTAATTTTTACAAAATCATTCCCCAGAGACAGTTTCCTAAGTTCCATAAGCATGCTGCCGAAAATTTAAGAACTTTTGGACCTCTATATGTTTGTGAGCAATTTTCTTCTAGGATGAAAATTTTTTCATCAAGACTGAGAAGCTCTCTTACAGGTCACAACTTGACAAATATCTTGATATTAAGTTGCACTCAATCATTTGGGCCAAATATTGAACGCATTGTGCAAGAAAAATGATATTAAAAATGTAGAAAGAATTACTATTTAAGAAATCTTAAGAGTAATACTAGGTACTTTTTAATAGTTTGACAGCATTATAACTCTTAGATTAAAATATTTTAAGATTTTTGACAATTCAACATGCAGTAATTATTATTGTCGCAAACTTTCTCAAGGGTTTTGTCTGTCTGGCTGTCTTGTCTGGACTGAGGCCCACAGCCGCCTCTAAGAGCACTGAAGATGGCCGCAATGCGGCCGAAAAAGCTTTATGCCAAAATGAACAATTACGATGAGGAGCCTACATCAAATATAGATTTCGATGATAGCATCGTAAATGCCACACCATTTCCTACTTTCTCAAGGGTATTTGCTGAATTATTTCTTTGATTATTCAAATGAAAATATTTTCTTTAAGTATTGTTATCTTATTTTAGTGGAGATAACAATAACTATCAGCAGACAATGGTAATGACTGTTTTGGTACTTGCGCTTGTAGACGGAACACGGGGGTCTATGGACAAAATCACGTCAATGTGGTGCGCTAAGCACCACTGTTGAATTTCTCATACCGTGACTCTTGACACTTGAATTTCTCATAGTGCTGTGCCTTGGCCGCCCGCCGAGAGCCGGGAGCAATCAACCGTGACCGTATGGAGCGAAAATGTGATGAGCTCTGGTCTAACGTATTATTTTTAGGATTTCATTATTTCTTCCGCATTCATTAAAAATTCCAATGGTGTCTAAGAATGCAACAATGATGAGCAACTTGAATTATTTTGAATTCACCCAGGTGGTCAGACTAACTGTCCAGCTATTACAAAGTCTTCTTTAGCTACAGAACAATCATCGTCACTAATTTTACTGCTGAATGTCACGCTTCAACCTCGTCACTGAAAGCACATACTATGTTAGACCCTTGTAAATGAGTCAATTACATATTCAGTAGTTCACTGAAGAGCACGAGGAAAACAGACAACTAATTATTGTCCCGGAAGACGGAATATCTTGTGACAGAAGTTTTTTGAAATAACTTTTAGAAACTTAGTATTGAACTTAAATGCTTGCTCTAAGATAACTGTTACTAATCACACTAAAATATGTGAATTAATTAGACTGTTATATTTTCCTACGGAACCAATTTGAATATTTTCCTGGATCAAGTTTTCTCAAATATTAAAACATTTCGTACAAAATACATGTTAACTATCACAACCATGAAAAAAATGTGAATGCAATTTTTTTAATTAGTAATCTCAGACAGTATTTAAAAAGGTGTGCTTAACATGTAATGTTCCAATTCCCATAGACTCTTCCTTTTATTTAATCTTTCATTTTCTTTCTACATTCATTATTTTCCATGGGAGAAATGTACCCTTAATTAATTAATGTAGCTGGAGCTTCGTTGACCGGAAAGTCCAAAGTTTGAGTCTTGTTGTGACAGGATTGTCTACATAAGTAAAGAGCTGGTTCGAAACATGCGAATACGTGGAAGATAATCCTGGGGGCCGGCAGCTTTGGTAATCGGTCGTTTCTGTAGTTCCCTGATGGACTTCCAGACATGCCGGGGCAGTAACCTAATCAACGGACAGAACTTGGTTATTTTCTTGTCCCTCTTATCTTCGTTTCCACCCTTGGCGATAAGGGGTCATCCATAAATTACGTTACGCTAAAGGGGGAGGGGGTCTGAGGCAGCTTTACGCTGCGTTACATATAGGGAAGTGTGTTACAAGGGGGAGGGGTATTGAAAATACTCGAAATTTGCGTTACGTAATTTATGGACGACCCCTAAGCCGATTTT
Source organism: Acheta domesticus (assembly GCA_031308135.1). Lineage (NCBI taxonomy): Eukaryota > Metazoa > Arthropoda > Insecta > Orthoptera > Gryllidae > Acheta > Acheta domesticus. Next base: position 201,894,848 of record JAHLJT010000631.1, on the reverse strand, counting down.
CTATCTTCAAAGCAAAAATTACCTCGAAGTTTACTATCGGAAATCATAAAATCAGAAGTTTTGATGTTTTTGGGATTTTAACATTTCCTTGGAAAGTACCACTTAAAACTTTCTGGATAAAATTATGCACAGACCATTGTAAAACAAACATTTAATTTTTTTGTTATTTTCTTCCTTCATCTTTGTGTCTAAACGGTAGTTTGATTACGAGTCTCTCATTTAAATTACATATTTTGAGTGAATTCAACTAGAAGACTCTGGTTTTCTCTGGTTAATATTGTTTGCACTGTAAAGCTTAATCTTCTGTAACTATTTTCACTACAAAAAGGTTTGTGTACTTGTTACCATGACAAGATACTGGTTTCGTAGAAGGATTAACTTCTGTTCTTATTTCTGAAAAAATGATCCTTTTAAACCATTCGTCCCATTATCTCTGAAACTACTCAAGTGATCATTTTCAAATTTTAGTGGAAGTTAACTAAGTAATACTAAACATATGGAATAAAAATTAGTGTGGTAGCCTACATTTTATACTTTAGTCTATCTCCATAAAAGTACAGAAAAATAGTGTAAAAAGTTTGCACTTTACTTCCAATATCTGCAAATAATTATTTAAAAGATGAACATTTGTTAGCTGTTACATAAAACATTTCCACGAGGCTGCTAATGATTTTTGTCAGAACTAGGTTGATTATTCTCTGAAATAACAGGTCAAATGCAGTCAAATTAATAACACGGGAGAGATAGGGCTTTGCGACTCCCCCTTGATTTTTTCCGTACAGAGAACACATCTAGGCTTGCGATAGTAGCAATATTACTGGTTTACTCCAAAGGATAATATTTAGTCACGCATTACCACCGTAATCCCATTGCAACATTGTTCTACATTGCTGCTCGCATTACAGCAAGCATTTAAACCACATTAGGATCTTTTAATGTGAAATGTTCCAGAAATAAATGTGTAGAAACAGAAAGTATACCTTCCATGTCGTAAATATTCGGTTTGGGATATTGTTATATCTACATAGAAAATATTACATGTACTGAGCATTTTCATACTCGGACTGTGTCCTTGTCCTTCTTCTTCTTTTGTAATGATACGGGATATCACTGTTGTCGTGTCGTTGCTTCTTACCGTTTTGAAGTCAACAAATTAATCGTATCAGAACTCACCATCGAATCAGGAGTTGTCACCATTCTTATGACTTCTAGAGCCACCCTGACAACGCAGAAACACAACCAATATTACTTTTGTCGTTGACAATTCAGTAAATCCATCAAAGATATAACTTAAACCATCACCACCTCTACTCGCAACATCATCGCAGTCACCACGATCACCCGCCCCGCTCCCACCCCGCTATCGCCCCGTTCCCACCCCGCTCCCTCCCCGCTCCCCCACCCCCTCCCCGCTCCCATCCCCGCTCCCATCCCCGCTCCCGCCTCGCTCGCGCCCCGCTCCCGCCCCGCTCACACCCCGCTCGCGCCCCGCTCCCGCCCCGCTCCCGCCCCGCTCCCGCCCCGCTCCCGCCCCGCTCCCGCCCCGCTCCCGCCCCGCTCCCGGCCCGCTCCCGCCCCGCTCCCGGCCCGCTCCCGCCCGCTCCCGCCCCGCTCCCGCCCCGCTCCCGCCCCGCTCCCGCCCCGCTCCCGCCCCGCTCCCGCCCCGCTCCCGCCCCGCTCCCGCCCCGCTCCCGCCCCGCTCCCGACCCGCTCCCGCCCCGCTCCCGCCCCGCTCCCGCCCCGCTCCCGCCCCGCTCCCGCCCCGCTCCCGCCCCGCTCCCGCCCCGCTCCCGCCCCTGTCCCTTTCCCCTCAGTCCCTTCCCGCCCCAGTCCCTTCCCGCCACAGTCCCTTCCCGCCCCCTCTCGCACCGCTCCCAACCCGTTCCCGCCCCGCCCTCCCTTAGCGCCTGGGCGTTGCAACGGTCGCGCCGTGCCGTTGCCGGTGGCGGGCGGAGGACACATGTACAAGCGGCGCGGCCGGGGCCCGGGTGACATACCGCCGGGTAACGGGGCCGCCGAGACACCTGCCAAAGCGCCCGCCGCCGGGCTCGGTCGCCGCCTCCGCCTCTTGCGACACTTAACCTGTATCGGCGGCGCGGCGCGGCGCGGCGCGGCGCCCGGCCGCTCCCTGCGCCCAGGCCGCGCGCCAACGGGCCGCGTACAGTCCGCGCAGCAACCGCCGCCTCCCGGGTACACTCCCCCGGAAAACGCCCACCGCCGCCAATTGCGACACGGCCGCCACTAGGGCAGTGCTAAGACGATGGGATGGCGCTCCAAAGGGATCCGCACCTGTGTAAGGTTTAGGGGTCGGATAGTTAAAGTACACGACTGGACATTAAATGGTTGTTTATGCACCAATGGCTTTATAAGGGTTCCAATGATGGAGTGACGAGAAAACGCACGAGGATTTTGTTCCCTGAGGTCATTAGAACCAGTTAATGCCTGTGGCACATACAAACTTTTATTTTTTACCTAATTTTATTAATTCAGATTTATTTACTTACTAATTAACTTCATGTTAACTTGACTCGATTTCACTTTTCCTATTTCCCTCCAATAATTCCCTTTCGCAATTCCCCCTCATAATTCCTCCCGTAAGGGAACACGTAGCATCATTCAACTTTTTTCATATTTCCCTCGTAACCACAATCCTCTCGGTCCAGATAAGTCTTGCAGTGTATCTCGAAGACAATAACAAGCTATAACGTATCACTAAAAAATAGAAGTAATTTTTGTCACTTCCTAATTCTTATCAAAACACACGCTTACCATACATTAACAATACAATTCCAATAAAATATATTTCATAATCATGCCATTACTTCATTCAGTTGCTGATTTGTGTGATATTCATCATTTTGCTCTGGTACAGAAGTAGCTGTTGTCAAAATTTGTAAGTTCAGAAATGATACTTAATATTATTGTACACTTAAACTGAATATTAAATATTAATACAGTTTAGTAAAAGCGAATAAAAACAAATGTAAATGAAATTCTCGCCCTAGAAGTAATTATGATGTTCAAATTCACAACAAATTTCACACGTATTTCCCAAATTGTAGTTTGAATTTAACTCGAAGATAAAACACAACTCAAAAATGAAAAAAAATCCCATAAGTATCTATCTGTATTGTTTTGGCACTTAATACCATAAACCATACCATACATAAATATTAAAGGTAATAATAGTGTAACAATTAATAATAGTGTAACAATAAATAATAGTGTAACAATAAATAATAGTGTAATAATAAATAATTGTGTAACAACAATGTAACAATTTGTAAGTACCAGTAAAATGCATTACAATTCGCTTTATGTTTCTGATAAAGTTGTTTACGTCTTTCATACTTCCAAGCTCGTAAAAAAGATTTAAAATCAACAAATTGACATGTTTATGCTAAACGTACTAGTTAGAAAGTAGACCGTGGAACATTATCATAAAATTTTTATCAAGGATCATAAAAATAATGATTCATACGTGATGGAAATATATGAAATTAGCAATTGTTGGGAAAAGATAAATTGAAATAAAAAGGTAGCTTGTGATGAAAAATTCAATATTCATAGTTTAGGTGTACGTGCTATCATAATTTTCGGATCAAATCGTAATTTTAAATTCTTAAATTGAACTTAACTGCAGAACATGTGCAGTTATGTTCCTCTAAAACTTTAAATATAACTTGAAATTTTCTGGGATTATTCACAATTATATTTTGAGAAATGTTATGTTGCTTATGCCACGTACAGTTTGGGAATATGGTGCAAAACTGTTTATGTCGATAAGTGATGTCATTGCTTTTAACGTACATTGAGTTTTTGACGGAATGAAAACCAATGGTTCGTGATTCATTTAACACATTGTATGGACAGTGTACGAATTTTGGCACAATCTTTGTTAAAGAAACCGCTATTTGTTGATGTCTAGCGAGCGCGTATATATGATACTAGGAAAACCCAGTAGACGTTCTGCCCTTCATCTCCCTCTTTCCACTTTCTCACTGTCTCTCCCTCCCTCACCCCGTCCCTGTCTGTCTCTGCCGCTCTCTGTCCCTCTCATTCACATTTAATTGCAGATTCTGCTCTGCATCTCTGAGCAGGTGAGGTAACACCTCGAAGCGCCGGACCAGCAAAAATGTAATAGAATGTTCAAGAAAATTTCGTTCTGTAGATTACGGTGTAAGAAACGTTTCTTTGAGTCCTTTAACCTCAAAAATTTAGTTTTTAAAACCACAGAACGCATTGTTTAGGAGTTATTTAACGATATAGGTTCAAAATCCTATCGAATGTGTTAAGGGTCGCATTTGACGTAAATATTTAGTTTTGTTCTACATCGCCATATAAAAGAGTTACCACAGATTTAACAGTACATAAACCTATTCGGCGGAAAAAAAACACGTAGAAGTGCCAGCTTTCATGGAGATTCGTCTCACGGTGTCGGAGTTTAGCTCTTATATATAAATATATCAACCATAATCTACATATTGTGCTTAATTTCCTTTGTTAGATCGGAAAATAATATCAGTAGAAAATACTCTTGACGGCCGTTCTTTTCTAACTTCTATACCAGACACGAAATTGCATCAAGAATTCTACCAGCTTAAGAAGAAGAGAAGAGAGCTACGAAAACTTTTATAACGTCATCTTTGTGGTATGATCATTTCCTGACTACTTTTTTAAATACATTTAAATAATTCACAAAAAGACCGGGAGCATCGACAGTTATTTTCCACAGATCTCAGTCTCTTTTGGGAAAGATAAACGAGACAAGAGACCCATAGTTATGCAGTAAAGAGACGCCTACTATTTTGCCGAACTGGCCGGGCCGGCCCCGCGTGAGAATCGGGACGACGTGGGTGCGGGGAGGGGGGGCTGGACAGTGGCTAGCGGCTCGCGTCCAAATGTTTTTCTCGAAGGAGGACGCCAACGTTCAGAGACACTGCCGGCAACATCACCGACCTACTCGCCACTTCACGGCCCGCTTTGTCGCTTAGGCGCAATGGTTCCCACGGACAAAATTCTGGGCTTGGCACGCATGAGATGAAACATTTGACGCATATGCGGTTGCCTGCAAATTTTTCAGACAAAATTCTGTTTCTCCCGTAATTTGGTCGCGAAGAGTAACTGATATGAAAGTGCAAGTCGACTCATAGGCGTGCGAAGATGAGTCAACACAATGACTGACTGGTTTGCTAGATAAACAAGCAAGTAGCAAGGAAATCGATTAGACTTAATGGTAGTTAGATACAAAATATGCGAAGAAACATACCTGACATGACCAAGTAGAAATGAATATGAATCACACTTATCAAAGAACACGGTAGATATAACGTATGAACTTTTCATAAGACTTGTAGGATCTTTACAAACAAGTACATGTCTGCATTAGGGAAAGAACAATATCACAAACGATGTGAAATGTGGAGAATCTTCATAAATTCATATTTTACGCATATATTGCATCGGGAAATTACATAAAAACTAAATACAAGTTTAGTAAGAGATATTCAAAACACCTGAACAGAAAATATTCATGATTTATGTAGGACAGAAAACCAGAAGAAATTTGCAATTATTATCGGAATAAGAAAGAAAAATAAGAAGTACGATCACAAAACGAAATTAGAATTAAAAAAGACGACATTGTGGTAAGAATGAGTGTCACTAATAAAATAAAAGCGATTATCTCTTATGTAGTATTAATCAAAACAGAAGATAGTCGCAAAACAGTGAGTGTTTACGAATTGACTCCCTTGTAAAGAGCGATCAATAATGTTAAAACTTACTTTCGGAACATTATATCACAGTTTTCCCATTTATCTCAGCCCAGCCAGGAGGAGCAAGACAGCTAAACAATCAAACCCTGGGGATGCCCCAGTCCATCAACGCCTATGAATCTCCCACATGAAGAACAAAACTAAAAAATTACCTTCGCGCGGGAAGTAGCACAGCCGCATGCGATATGGCAAAAGGGTGCAGGTCACCCCGCGAAGATGCGAGCAAGCGAGAGCGATGCTGGCGGGAGGCTGCGGCGGGCAGCACCGTTTGCCCGGAGATTTACCGCATCGGCGGTGGCGACGCGCTCGCGGTCCTCTTATGTAAAATATGCGCGGCGGGGCGATGGCGGCGGTGGCAGTGGCGGTGGCGATGATGGAGGCGGTGGAGGTGGTGGAAGTGGTGGAGGTGGTGGAAGTGGTGGAAGTGGTGGAAGTGGTGGAAGTGGTGGAAGTGGTGGAAGTGGTGGAGGTGGTAGTGGCGGTGGTGGTGGGGGTGGTAGTGGCGGTGGTGGTGGTGACGGTGGTGGCGGCGGCGAGGCCGTGATGGAGATGGTGGCGGTGGTAGCGGTGATAGCGATAATGAGGTGATGACGGTGATGGCGGCGGTGGTGGTGGTGTTAGTGGGGGAGCGGTGGTGGTGGTAGGGGTGGGGTCGGTGGTGGTGGTGGTGGTGGTGATGGAGGGGTGGCGGCGGTAGTAGCGGTGGCGCTCAGCGCTTAACCAGCGCTTCCGCGGAACGCGGAGGTGCCGCGACACCCAGCGCTCAGGTACCGTTGCCGTATGGTGTCGCACCGCCGTGGCCCGCGGCCAGCAGCCGGAGAGAGAACTTTGAAAAATATCGTGTACATGGGAGAGCGAGGCAATGAATCTTTCGGGAAAGTGCGTGAAGGTAGGAAGGAATGACGGTTAACTGTTGGCCCCTTTCGGTTTGCCCTGTAGCGGAGCGTCGAACTGTACGAGTGTATGTGTGTCTGTGCGTGTGAGGGTTTCTCTCAGAATGTCGTCGAAGTATTTAACCTTCATAGTTAAGTTCTGGGAGAATTATTTTTCGTTGCTAGCAGCAGCAAAGTTTCTAACAAGGATAAAATGGTGATTTGTAACTTCCTGTTACCGTGGAGAAAATATACAGAAATTCGGTTTTATATGCAGACAGAATTTTAATACAATTTAAGTAGTAAAAGCTGTAGGTGACTTTTGGGGGAAACATACTCCATGTAATATACATGTAATATAATTTGCTCCAGAATACCTACGCCATTAATTTACAACACCTAATTTACGAATAAAAGTACCATCAGAGGTGGTTCACACCAGCAGAAGTGGACAACATATCAAAATTAGAATTTTTTGTTCCCGAGGAGGAGTCAATTTCTTGGAGGTCAAGTTGATCAACACATTGGGTTCTGATTGATTATTTGGTAAGTGTATTATCAAAACACTAGAGCGAACATGTTCTGAAGCCCCAGATGCTTAGTGAATTTCACTGCGATCTCAAGATACTTATGGAGTACGAGCTACTCTCTTCTTTGAAATATGATACAGGTTTTGGAGAGATGTGTCAGCCAAGTGAATAGGTTGCACACGAATTGTTAGTAGATATTCCTATTGTAACCTGGTAGATTACTAAACATAATTTCGGTTAATGGGAAGTGATAATGGAATTCAGGTTTGCCTAGAACCCTCACACATTGAACTATTAGGTTTTCCAGCTTTATAAATACTTTTTCTAGATCCAAAACGTTTAATTACCAACTTTCTACCTTCAATATCTGTAATTGGGATATAGAATTCATCTTAAACTCTAACATGCCACTTCACGAATATTGAATTGAGTAATATTTGTAATTATAAATATCTGGAACAGCAGTCAACGATGTGGTCTGATTAATTCATTCGGTGGCCATTTTGAAAAACATCATCCTCATTAACTTCTCTGATAGTCTATAGACACTGAATAAGGTAAAAAAATTATGCATAGTTTTAGTGTATTTAACTGAAATGAAGTCATGAAATCTCATTATGATCATAAGAGAAATTTTGCCCAGAGAGTAAAAGATGAGTAAAATTTAAATTTAGTGGTAATTATTCACGTTAAAACGGATATAAATTGAAATATTTCCTGACCGCGATTGTCCTTCGTGCGAGTCTCAGAAGTCTTATTATCTACAAATAGCTGGAACGGTGTTAATTTCTCGGAAGCTCTTTCTCATTTTGGACACCTTACCACGGAATGCATTTTGTTTTAAGTGGTCCCTCACCTCAGAAACTACATTTTCGACATCTGCCGTCATTAGCTGCGCCGCTTTTGGCCAGGCAGATTTAAGACTGCAGCGGCCAGTTAGTGGCCGTATAATCAAACTTCCTGGCTGCGCTCCAACCAGAAAACTGCAGCTGCTCTCGGTCTTTCGTTGAAAACTTGCTATTCACCCGGGATTAACACACACTGTGGCTTGCATTCTGAGAAACCCAATTTTCATGAAGCCGTTGGGGACTACTGAATATAATTTACGAGAAATAGTACGCACTCTGTGATGCATTTGCTAGTATACATTATAAGGTAAATGAAAAACTGAAGAGAGAATCGCAACTCTTAAAAACTATTTTAGTGCAAATCTTCTCGACATATAAAATTATTTTTTCATACCCATAGCTTTTAAAAAAAATATTTATTTAAGGTTGCTATAAAACAGCTTAGGTCATAAGTGACCACTGATATTTACCTACTTTTACATTCTTTTTGACAGAGTAATATGAGTAAGATAGTAGTACGGATAATATGAGTATTTATCCGTAATTTATCCACGGATAAATTACATTTATGCACGTTCTTCTAGATCTTTCTCATTTTATTATCTTTATCATTTTATTCTGCCTGGTGGATACCATTCTAAAAGTTTCCTAAAATATTTGTCATTTTCATTCTTATTATATGATCATTATTGTTTGTAAAATTATTACAATCGATTTTATCTTCTCCATTATAATTTCATTGTCATATTTCTAATTCTTTCAAATTTAGAATGGCTTCCTAAACTCTTAAAAGTTAATATCTAAAACTAGCGATTATTCAGGTAGCCGCATCGTATCTTACAATATTCTGTTCTGTAGATGAATCTTACTCTTGTTTTTTATCATATTTGTATCCCAAAATTCATGTACTTTAATTTTCAAATTTTCATTTTTCCTCCATGTGCTCATTGTTTAATATCTTTCTGCCCTTACCATTATCAATTTTGACACATAATTTACGGAATTCATCCCATTTTTTAAATATTTCAGTTTACCTTGTGTACCTTAACCTGTTGGGTCTAGTTTTAATAAACAGATTTTGGCATCATTTATACCTATATTATTGGGTATTTGTTAGATACTGGTCCATACTCACGAAGTATATACTAATCACGAGAATATTCACGAGTATATGATCCAGTTAATTATTCCTGAGTATATTACCCATGATTATTCAAGTATACAATATAATGCATTATATTATTTAATGTACTGAATTTAATTCAATTAATAGAAAGCGCAATGGAGACTACGATATTTAAATTACGAAAGATTGTTTTTCTAATAGTTTCCGAACACGTATTTTAGACTACTTGAGATTATATTTTTCACGGTTCTGTCGATCAAAATGCAAGGATAATCTAAAGTACTAATTATAAAATCAATCAGAATTTATCCAAGTGCATGTTATGTCAAGGTGAACATAATACATTCCTTGAGTTCTTTTAACATTGAATATACCACGTTAATATTTTATGTAGCATGAGCGGAAATCTGTAAATATTAATTCGAGTACCCAATAAAACAATTTCAAGATAATGCCAATTCCAGTAACGCAATATTGCGTAATTAATGCTATGTCCGGTCTCTACTGAAGAATTTACTGGTACAAGAGCTATCTGCAAAATGACGAGAGCGTCAATCATTTTCATTCAGAAGAACCACATTTGAAAGCAGTGCTTTGTTTTTGCTACAAGCGACTTGGCATGTTCATGTAAGGCAAAACAAAGACCAATAAAAAAATTTAATTTCGCACCTTACTTCATCAAAAGAAATGCGGATTTGGTAAGTTTTCAGAATTAGATAAAAGTGGGTAAAAGAAGAGGAGGGAAATTGAAATGAATACTTTTTAACCAAAAATTAACGTCTAAAAATGTTTTAATTAAAATATAGTTCATAGGGAAACAACTGTTACCTCCTGGGTTACTTTTGTTTGCATGTTGATTTTGCAAACGTCTTATTCTTTTCAAATGTTCTAACTGACAACCTTCGGCAAAATTTCTCTGACCAATCATTTCAATAATTAATCAATAATCATTTGAATAAAAATACTTAATATATACTTTCAGGACCATCATAATGATTTTAAAGAGTACTGAATACATCAGTACGTAATTGAGGGTGTGGCATAAGAAAGTGGAGAATTAAATTAATACGAAGTCGTGTCTTTACACTTCTCAATTTTGTCTTAACTCTATTTAATTTCTAGAGTTTGTTTTGCTGAATTTTTATTTAATTTACTGTTTGAGTAGCAGTAAGTTTTAAAAATACGGAAGGATTTTGCATTTCGTTAGAATCTAAGGTGGGGGTAATTTATATTTTAGATATTCTGATTTTATTTTAATGTTTCTTTTAGTACGTTCTAGTATAAAAGGTTTGGCATAAACCATTTCAAGCATCTTTCAGATGTTCAAATAATATAATGATTCAAGTATTCTTTATACAATTCATTACTAGATAGTTTGAAATGGCCCTTTAATTGCTTCCACGCTCTTCGAGGTTCCGATTTAAAACATTCTAAGACTCTCTAGGGGTGAATATTTATATGCTGAATTTATTTATTGACTTGCTCGGTACAAAACCATCAAAGCAACATTTACTATGAAAAATCTTTAGTGTTTCATTGACAGACTATTCTTTTACAGACTTAGGCTTGCATGGCATTATTAACGCATAAATTAAAGAGTTCTCTAATAGTTCTCTAATTGTAAAATGTTTTCTGTTATTTGTTTCCTTGTTATCGAATTTCAAAGAGTACATGAAATCGGATTCAGGTAAATCTGAATCTTGTTTCTAACATTATCAGGCGGTATGGTTCTTTCGCTGTTCTTTTCTGGTTATGGTTGCCGTATCGGAATGTTGTACCAAGTTCGCGGATTAAAATCGGATCGAAGACATGGATTAAAGGCGAAACAATTCTATCATAACCATCCTTCAGAGGGAAAGTAAAGTTGGCTGACACATGTTGTAGATTTTAGATGTAGAAGATCCGCAAGTCTACAAGAAGAAACCTCTGAGCTAAACTAAAACCGCCTTTTTCGTTCGCCCGAATGATACCCTCTTTCGCTACCAGATGACGAAAGAAGCGCAACGAAATTTGCAGGGTCAGGCGAAAGAGTAGGCCTGACGGCCTGAGCCTCGTAAAATAAAGCCTGAATTGAACTGAATCTTGGTGCGAATTAAGAGAGTAGAAATCTGAAAGTGATTTCATCCGTTCTCCGTGCGTTTGGAACGAAGGCCGTATCGGTGTTAATTAGTACGAAACAAGGTACTATGATTGGTCTCAGTGTTGTTGTTTTTGTACCCTCCACATCAAAGAATGCATTAATCTAAAAATAATTCCAACAAATCTCTTGCAGTCGAAACAGTTTTTGATAGACCCTTGGCGCTTTGAAACGAGTCATAATACTAGAATTGCATCTTCGAACAATTTTGTTATGAATTTTTCATAATAAAAAAAATACTTAGACCATCCTTTGAATTTGTATTAGTTTCTTGTCGGGCGCGTTTGTACTTCAATTTTTTGTTCTGAGTCTCTTTCGTTTCACCGTTCGTCAATGGCGTTGTCTTCATCTTTGTTTGGTTCATCGGTGTCGTTTTCCGTTTCTTATTCGAACACTTCACGTAAGAACTGTCAGTGGCTGTCATTATGAAGATTGGTAACAGTTCTCTTCTATGAAAAAAAAGATTTTTATTAGAATACCTATTGTAGACCTAAGAATACAAATTCCCTAAAATTCATAGAAATATATTCCTAGAATCTCAGTAAAATGTCTTCGTAACGTAATCACAATGTAAGTAGCACTACATCTCGTACTTTACTGCCAGAAATCATAAGCTGAATTACTGTAATCAGTTGCTCAACTCATTTTTCTGGTAAATGCGTGGCCTCATACAATCACTGCTGATCTCTCAGCAGGTGTTTTATCATTGACAGATCATGCATAATTATTATTAATAATAAAAGTGGTATTTTATTAAATGCAGATGACGAGTTTAAGAAAACAGTACGTTTATTAGTTTTACAACTGTTAAATACAGTAACACGTTTCCAATGTTATTAATTTAACCGAAAAATTTCAATCTTTGCTTGCAGATACCCAAATGGTGTAAGGTGCAGTGTGGTCATATGCTTCGTGCTGCAAGCTTCATACTGGTGAGTATCTCAAAATTTAAGAAACTCTAACTTACGTTTTACGCTCTATGCATAATATCAGCAGCTATAGATATTTTAGGATACTTGAATATTACTTTACCATCATTTAAAACTCCCTGCAACATTCAGCCATCTACTATGTTCTGAGCTTTGATTTCCGAAAGCTTATGAATAATAAAATTTTAAAAAATTAAAAAATATATCGTACTATTTTCAAGATACACAGTTTTACAATAAAACGAATCATTACAAATTAGCGAATTGTTATTAATTATCGAAAACTGACGAGTTTCTAACATTTCGGTCTTACCAACAAGCACGGCCACAGACGCCTTTATGAATATAATACCGACTCCGGTTTAAAAGAACTTGGTGTACCAACCGTAAGATAACTACACTTCATTTACCACAACGTATTACATTTAGTAACGCTTTCCGAGAAACATAATTTTGATTAAATAATTTAAAATGTATATTTACATGAAATATTAGCACATTGTTATTGTGGAGATTCATAGGGTGCGTTAACAATATCCTAATCTGAAAACAAAAGAGGAAACTAAATAAATCAAAAATTTCATTCTTAACGATTTAAACATTCTGAAAGCCGAATCAACAGCATTCTCTTAATCGTTTCTCCCCGGCCGCCCCTCAGCGTGGAAGCGAAAAAGAAGCATGTGAAGGAAAGGATGACGAGTAGCTGCGAGGCTGTGTTGGAGCGTTTAGCCCGTCGTCCGCCTGCGCCACCCCTGACCTCCAGCGGGCGCGCCGCGTCCCGCGGTCCCCTTTCGGCCCCGTTTCGGCGCGGTGGGCCGCCAGGTGGGCGCGCCCCAGGCGTCGCGGCGCCGCACCGCGCCGGCCGGCCGGCCAGGCGAGAGGGCAGGCATGCGGGCAAGCGAGAAGTGCAAGTGAGAGGACGAGAAGTGCCAGCGAGAGGACGAGAAGTGCCAGCGAGAGGACGAGAAGTGCCAGCGAGAGGACGAGAAGTGCCAGCGAGAAGACGAGAAGTGCCAGCGAGAGAGCGAGAAGTGCCAGTGAGAGGGCGAGGTGGGAGGGCGGGCGGGTGAGAAGAATGGTGAGAAGGTGCGTGAGAAGACAGGTGAGAAGGTGGGCGACAGGGCAGGTGAAAAGGGTGGGCGAGAGAAAAGGCGGGCGAACGGGTGAGAAGAGCGGCGAGAAGGCGGGAGGGCGGGCAGGGAGGGCGGGCGAGAAGACGGGTGGGCCAAAAGGAGGGCGGGCAAAAGGGCGTGCGAGAAGTTGAGCGGACGGGCGAGAGGGCGTGCGAGAGGCGTGCGAGAGACGTGCGAGAGACGTGGATGGGCGGGCGAGAAGATGGGCGGGCGGGTGGGCGAGAAGACGGGCGGGCGAGAAGGAGGGCGGGCGGGCGACGAGAAGGGTGGGCGGGCGGGGCGACGAGAAGGGTGGGCGGGCGGGAAGGCGGGCGGGCGAGAAGACGGGCGGGCGAGAAGACGGGCGGGCGAGAAGACGGGCGGGCGAGAAGACGGGCGAGAACGCGGATAGGCGGATAGGGCGGACGGCCGGGCGGGCGAAAAGGCAGGCAGGTGGGTTTCGGGCGGGCGTGTGTGTACGCGCGTGAGCGCAAGGAGGAGCGGGAGGGCGACGTCGGTGGCGGTGGCGGCGGCGGAGGCGAAGGCGCGTCGCCGGCGGCTGGCCGACTGGCCTACCTCGGCGGCTGCGCCCTCGCCCTCCCTCCGCCGCCACCGATGCCATAAATCCGGCGCTCCTCCGCGCTAACGAGCCGCCCTCCCGCCCTCTCCACGCCCCTCCCCCCTCTCCCCACTCCCCCTCCCGCCCCTCCGCCTCCGCCGCCGGTGCAGTGGCGGTGCGGGAGGAGTCCGGCCAGTCGATTTGTCCTCGCTATCTTGATGCTGACAATGGAGATTATAATTTCAGTGAGTTGTACATGTGTGTGGCTGAATGTGTGTGCGGGCATGAACACTGAGATAACATTTTTACCTACAACCGAAGTAAATCATGACTTTAATGCTCCAGAAAGATTATGAACGTGATACAATATAAGGTAATGGGAAAGCAATGAAAATGTATATTATTCTCATATCTACCCAAATACGGAGCTGTTCCAAGAACAGATCTGTGTTATGAGTATGTGAAGATCTCTGTAGACTTATCGATATCATTGCAATTCTCACGCGGTACTCTCGCCTCGATTATATTCTATTTCTCTCTGAAGGATCTCCACCCTTAATTCTTGCGCGAACATTAAGCTTTCCGAATGGAAAGTTTTAAGGCCAATCACTTTAACACTTTCTCTAAAAAAATCGAAGCAAGAATTAATGATGCTATTAATGGTGTGTCTGTCATATGTGTAGTTACTGGTACATAAATATATCAATGCATCAAGACTACTCACAAACAAGTTTTCTGCCTAGGAATTATAGATATCAATTAATCAGAGATGTACAGTAGAAGTGTACCAGCAAGATTTTTCTGTATCCTTATATAACAAAACCATGAAGTCAGATACCGCAGAAAAGTCGGAAGTCAAATTCGACTGCGCACGGCCTACAGCAGCAAACAAACAAGTTTACATGAACACGTGAGGCGACCACAAGAAACGCACCTCTTGGGGCATCACGTATTGACTTGTCCCTCCTTATAATGGAGTGCACGAAAACATATCTCACGGGCAGTAATTAAAGACGGGATGTGCCGGTTCCCTTTCCGTCGCCAGTACCTTGAAGAACTCGTTCTGGACTTCTTACGCGGCCGGGGGCATTCCTGCGCAGCGACGCTCATCTGTCATCGGCAGGCGATCGGCAACGGCGGGGACTGCCACGCCGGGCTTCCCGCCCATCCGGACTCCGATGCGTGTTTTTACACTGGAACACATCAAAATGCAGATCGGAGATTAGAAAATGTTTCCTCACTCATTTATACCGTTCTTCCTTATTTATTATTTGTTTACCTGAGGTATTGCTGTGCGGACGGACACAGTAACATCTGCGGACATACGTTCATGACACGAAACACATGGAAAGTTGAACAATGATCACCAAATACGTATTTTTTTATCGTATGTCATAAAGGTAGAACGATATTTCGTGCTTTTTACCGTGTTTCAAAATTGCAGAAAATGAAATTAATTTTGGGCTTGCTTTTGGAGACGAATAAAATGAAATCGCCAGGTCCATATATTATGGGGGCTGAAAGTTAATAATGGAAGAAGCAGATATCGATTGTAAATAGATAATAATGGGAGATAATTTTAAATTTTGCAACTTATTTGGAAAAAACTATTCAACTAATACTTTAGCAAATACACGCACTCACAGAAGTACACACAAATATTCCAACGCTAAATACATTTTCACCTGAGTGTTTGTTGAGATAGATAAGATAATCAAGTTTTTTGACCACATTAAAATAATTACATTTGGTCATATTTTCCTTACAAACATAACCGGGTGATTTGCAGTCATTGACGTGGTTCGGTACGAGGATCGATATTCTTTCACTAGATGTTGTTTCTAACCATAATTGCTTTTGTTTATCCTAAAAGAAGGATTTGTAAAGGTAACCTACATAGGAACCGTAAGAGGCAGCAGGTAGGGGAGAGGGAAAAGATCTGTCATATAGATCATGATAAGAGCTTGGAAACGAATTGAAAAGGTGACAAGCTACTGAGGTTTGTGTACTGCACATAAACCAAAGGACCGGTTTTCGTGCTAATTAACACCAATCCGGGCTTCGCCCTCAATGTACGGGGAAACCTCAGCGACTCCCTTTCAGATCGCGAGTCTTTATAATTCATCCTAAGATTCAATTCAATGATGCCTTATTTTACTTTGCAAACCTCAGGCCATCAGGCCTGCTCTTCCCCGAAACCAAATTCAAATTTTGCTACGCTTCTTTCTAGCAGCGAAAGAAGGTATCACTCGGGTGACGAAACAGGCGATTAGATATAGATCAGAGACTTCTTTCACATGCAGCAATCTACAACATGGGACTGCCGCCTTTACTCTCCCTCTGAAGGAAGCCGTACGAAACATATTTTCATCCTTAAAAATCTATTCTTTCGTTCGGAACCCGTGAACCTTAAGTGCAAAACACTACGCCCAAATGTATGCAGTATTTAGTGTATCGCCTACTCCCCCAGTAGGACAAACCTAGGTTCCTCTAGCTCGAAACAGAAGCTGTCCGCCCGCAACCGCCTCGTCCTTTCGAATATATAACTCATTAGGTCGTTCACGTGGACAAGGGGTAATTAGTGTTCCCCGGCTTCTTACGCTGACATCGGCATTCGTTTTTCGCGTGGCAAAAAGCGCCGCGCGACCGCCGGCCACCGGACGGCGCGTTCTCCTCTAACGCGTGTTCGCCCGCTATATAAGGACGCGCGTAATGTCGCAACCTTGCGATCGACAGGTCCCGGGTTTGATGCCTTATATGCGCGGCGCGCGCAGTTTTACTCAGTCTGCGATTTCACCCGCGGTCTGTTTCCCCCGGGGACCTGCCCCGCTCGCGGAGCGTTCTTGTTGCCCGTTGCGGGTTCGAATTGTTGACACCGTTTCCCAATCGGACGCATTTCGTCAACGAAGCCCGCCACTTTCTTCTCGTAAATTGTACAATTTTATCTGCTCGCCCGCTCGACAGGTGGACAATGCAGCGCCCCCATTGGGCGTTCGGGGCGCACAAAGAAGCCGAGGAATTCCCGATCGCCCGGCGCGGTCGCCCCTCGCTCCCTGCCCGCCCGCTCCGCCCCCCGAGCCACGTCTCGCGCCGCGCCCCTTGCCCTCCGCGAAAACGGCGGCTGGTTCTTCGCGATCGACGGACATGAAAGACGTCGTCCGGACAAGCGGGCTGGAATGCGCCCGGCCGGGCGGGACGGCGCGGGGCGGCGCGGCGGGCGTCGAGGCGGGCGTCGCGGTGCTGCCGGGGCTGCGCGCGGCTATGAGGACGGAATGCGCGATGCACGGGAGCGCCACGCTCTCGTCCAAATTCGAGAGCAAATTGAAATATCGAAATGACGTACTTTGGTGCTGCTTTCAAGTCTGTCGTAGCGTAATAGTTAGGAATCGTCGATAACATAAAAAAAATCATTTTTACTTCTTCGTGCTTTATGGCCCTGATAAAGGGCCTAAAGTGGATAGGGCCTATAAGTGGATAAATCATGTTCCTATACACAATGAGTACCTTCCTATTACACGTTTAGTTACAATCCTTGTTTTGTGGATCCTTGATAACGAAAAATTATTGATTTAAATTGATTGTTTAAAAATTGATTGAAATAGATTGATAAATATTGAAAAACGTCTGCCTGTCTGTCAGTCTGTCTGTCTGTCCTTCCATCCGTCCGTCTGTCCGTCCTTCCCTCTGTCCATTTGTCTGTCCTTTCATCCGTCCGTCTGTCCGTCCGTCTTCCAGACTGTCTGTGGCCAAATTTAGCGCCTAAACCGTCAGATATTTTTCTCCGAAATTGACAGTATCCGAACTAACTCAAGGACGAACTCTATGACGAACTCGAGTTTGAGACGGATATTTTGAATTTGGGGTGTATTTTACATGAAGGCTCAACAGTTTTAGAAGTATCTCATAATGCTCCAAATTGTTTCTATACATTTTTCTCGCATGTAACAAAGGACAGTAGAGGTGAATACTGGTCTCATTTCGACAAGCTCTCTCCAATTTTAGAAAATTGCAAAAAACATTAGCATTGCAAAACTACTGCACTATTAGTGAGTTTTTTTCGAAGACATTGAGTTTTTTCATGAGATTGATGAGCCTATTCCTTAATGAAATCTTCTTAAAAGTAGATTTTGAAATAATGTTAATGAAAATCACTGAAATTTTGAAAAATGCAAATACAAACGTCCAACTTCGTCACGAAGGTTGCCTTCAGCTGTGAGGCTGGGGTGTGGGGATAACGTGAAAGAAGTCCCAACTCTAAGGATCTGACTTCGAATCCCAATTCGGAGAAAAATGTTTTGCTGGTTGGATACACTTTTGCAGGTCCATGTAATATTATAATCTTGCACAGCCGTTACAAATAATGTGAGAACGCACGTGCTATTTTAGCACAACAAGTAAAGTTAAGCAAAGAAGCATGTTTAGAAAACATACAATTTTTCTAGTAATATATGAACGTAGTTCACAAGACAGCCAGCATAGGAAGGAAAACAATGACTTGGCCGGAAAGTAAATTGCCCCACCCATGATAAAATATGACCTACAAAATGACAATTTTAGATGCGGAACTTTCCTTATGCACCGACAATATATGCACCTCATGCTAAAACAGAAAAAAAGTCCTGAAAAACTCGTGTACATATGAACACCAATAATTAATTAGAAGTATATGCAGTTTGGTCACATTCCAATTAAAGAATTAAGGCAGTCATACCAGCCTAACTCTGTTCAAGACGAAATTTTTATTTTGTTTCTTCATAAGATCCTTCTCTTTTCTGTTCATGTTCATGCGTAAGCACGAGTAAAATATAATATTTATCGTAGTTTTGTTATTCGTTTTCAACGATTTCATGATAAATTAAAGAAAATATGCTTTAATTGCGTTGGAGTGGGTAACATATTAGTGACCCTAAGATATGACGCTAAATAGCAGCAAAAAATTCTGTTGAACAAAACCACTCAAAAAGTTTTTAAAAAGTTGCATGAACACTATTAAAAAGTAACAAATTACAACACTAAAATAAATTAAATATTATAACAAGAATATTCTTCAAGAATACTGCAATAACGTAGTACAGCATAAACGTATTCACTGTACAACAATACTTTACCTACCAAGAAAATTAAAAACGTTTCTGTTCGAAACACAACACGTGAATAGCAAATATGTAATAACGGAAGCGGATTTTGATGACTAAAAACATCGCCAAAAATGATCAATAAAAAGCTCTTAAAGTGTTTTAAAAATTTCCTAAAAGCAAAGAAAAATGGCGTAAAACATTTGATCAAAACCGGTTTAGATGAACAATTGAAACTGTTGCATATATTACTGATGTAATCGAGACTGCTTCTTTCGTTCAAGAACTCAGCTTGCGAACTTTTGGCTTGGACTGGACCAGAAAATCTTTGTCTTTTTTTATTTATTTATTTACGTCAAAAACTGTGTGTGACGAGCTATGGAGAGAAGTGAATTCTGTGCACGTTTTCATAATTCTGCGATCTCTATCCTGAGCCATATTCTAGTCGAATTTGATAACAGAAAAAAAGAGAGTTTTTTTCGAGTTTTGTTGACAAAATATTCGCTTCTATATAATAAAATCTATTTCAAAGGTAAATTAGCTATAAATTTGTGCTCTTAACCCTCATCATGTTCTTCATGAAAGAATAATACTTTTTGTCGCGACAATATGGAGAACAATAATTTGAATAACTATGTTTCTCACAGAAATTTAGAAGACGTGCACAAATAATGAAGTTACATTTATGTCCAGAAGCAAAACAAGGGGCCATCTCCGCATTTGTTCAAAGGATCATGGAAACTGGACGAAAAATTAAATGATCACAAGTGTTGTCATTGCCAACAATGTCAGCACTTGTCATCATTTAATTTTAAATGCCAACGACATTTCACCACTAAACCAATACTGGACGAAAAACCTGATCGAGATAATGTGCTTTCATTTTTAATCAAAATCCAAACTATTTTATTGTTTTTCGATTTTTCCTGACTTTCTGGGTATCCAACAAAACCACAGACTTCTCTCAAAAGATCGGAGAATGCATAGTTTTCTTGCAATTTCTGTGTCATTGGAAAGTAGTAAAATAGAATTCACGTGAATATAAAACATATTCCTATTTATGTAACTGAAAAACATTTTTATACAACACCAAGTCGTCAGCGAAGTAGTAGATTCTACTCGTGTATCAAGGTAGTGAAGATTTACTTTTTTAAGGCAAGTTGATAATCTTCCGAACCAAAAAGTCTTTCGATGCAAAATGCATTAAATATTTGTTTCATAATCTTGTACTAATACAATGTGGTATTAATGCAATCAGTCTGAAGACGATAAGCCGATCTTAACCACCGGCATACATTAACTATTTAACAATCTACCGTCCGCAAAAGGAAAATCCAAACAAATGAATTGAAGCTGAAGATGGCACATTGGAACTCTCATTCTAGGAATTGATACGTTTTGTTTAATTATTTGTTTTATTTATGTGAGGCGATACTACGATAAGTATTGAACGACACACGGCCGATAACACAAATAACAGAGTCGGAAATTATTGCCTTAGTTTACAAATTTCAATCGCATGTGTTTTTTACTGTTTATCTGATTAATTACTTTAAATTATTCACATCTGACTAAAATTTACTTAGTTTCCAATTTTTTTCATAATGAGATAACTATCATACCGTCATCAAAAAAATCCCAACTGAAATAAAAGAAATTAAGTTGCGTATATATCCAACGGAGGCATGCACGGAGTTCCAAAACCAAATGTTACGTTTAATAATGTAAAATATTGTGTTTTTAATTTTAATATGACAATGCAGTTTCAAAATAGTATCAATGGTTATTTCTTTAATACGATTTTTGAATACCACT
Source organism: Acheta domesticus (assembly GCA_031308135.1). Taxonomy (NCBI): domain Eukaryota; kingdom Metazoa; phylum Arthropoda; class Insecta; order Orthoptera; family Gryllidae; genus Acheta; species Acheta domesticus. The sequence continues at coordinate 201,874,068 of JAHLJT010000631.1, read as the reverse complement.
GCACTATAAAAATGATTCTGAAAGAAAATGTCTTGAGCCTAGACTGAAATATGTAACTTTTCTCATACAATAATTGGCCAGTATGTGAAATCCAACATGAGGATGTGAAATCCAGCATGAAAGGTGAGTGTAAAAATAAAATTATTATGTAACCACAATTATGTCACTAAGAGGCGTTTTCTTTCATAAAACATCAGCCTTTGGAAACTGAATTTTAAATAACGAGTAGACAAGTAACGCACTGTTAACACGTAAAATTCACAAAATGATTGTAAGGATTACAGAAAAAAGAGCAAGCTAGTTTGTTTAAAAAACTTGCTTAGAAGAAGAAAAGAAATGGAAGATGGACTACAATTGCATTATTTCCTTTGGTATACCATTATATGTTTTAACAGAATTCATTTTTTTCTAAACATATTTTTGAGGAAAAAATCACGATATAAATATGTCTTTGCGTGAAACCAGCGTGTACTACATTTGCACAAATTTCTTTCTACGGTGAAAGTATAAAAAGCGAAACTCAATGGTTGCTTTTCATGATTTCGTAGTTTTGTTGTGCCCTCTTGTATTTGTTGGATTTGCAGACTGCTGTGAAAGAGTTGATAAAAAGAATTTCCTGCCATTAAAGTGCTCGGGTAATAACTCTCGTTAGCCTTCACCGTGGCTCGCCAAACTCTTGCTCCTACTAAAACGGCTGCGTGACCATTTCCCTGTTTGCTACTGCGTTCACCCATTAGCAATACAGTGGTGTTATTAACTTCACCTTACAATTATATGAAGACTTTGTTATTGACGATGTGAAATGGAAAGTAATTGTGCTGTTATTTAATGTAATTTAGCACTTAATAATCCACAAGTGAATGGAGTAAAGATCGGTATGGCTAATAAAGGATTTGTTCCAATTGTCTTCAGTATGATTAAACAACCTTCAGATAAATATGGATTTGGTTTATAATTTGACCACATTTTTTTCTAAAAATAATTACGTGATCCATTACTGCTGGAACAAACCGGCTATGTAATCTCTCTTTAAAGATTTTTCCGAAATACTGATCTTATAAATACGTTTCTAGTTGTTTTCTTTATTGAAATACCTACTAGAATAATTATTGACCACAGAATAATATCTAACATTCAGATGTGACCCCTCTCCGATTCTTCTAAATTTTGGATACGTTGCAGGGATGACGTAAACCGCGATTTTTTTTCTTTTGGTAGAAAAACATTTTAAAAAACGAAATCACCTCAAAAGTGAGAACCTAAAGACGATTTTACGTCGTTGGATGAAAAATGCTCACTTTTCGATTTCGATTGCAAAAGTATGTGACAAGGCACATTACAAATTTACTTTAGTGTATTTATCTATTTATTATTTGAAATGGTAAAAAAAAAAATTTAAAATCGTTTTTCAGAAATGCTCCCAAACACACAGGAAAAGTTTGAAAAATGAATGTTGAACATTTCTCAAATAAAATTGACCTGCTCTCACATTTTTTTCTAAAAACGTGCTTTTCGAGGAATTATTACTTCTAAACCCATACACCAATTTCTAAAATAAAAATGTTTTAGGCAATAATTTCTCACACAAAGTTAGTGAAATATTTATATGAATAATTACGATATTTCTCTAGAAGAAAGGTTATTGTATTTTTCAGAGATTAAACCACCTTGACACTGTGGCGCTGCCTCTGTACATTTTGCGAAGGCTTCCTCGCGTTGCGGGCTCTACATGAAAATTGTAGGGAAGATGCATATTGTATTTTTCGACCACAGAGGCCATGATTTTAGTCGATAATTGTGACGGGTTGTAGATGTCCTTTTTTTTCTTTTTGAACACCTACCTTGACCCCTCACCGCGATAATCTCGCTCAGAATGCGATGGGTTACAACATTTTTGTCAAACTCTATTCGCATGATGAGTTAATATTGTAAGTAGTTTGAAAAACTACTTGAGATATTTTTAATTGGGATAAATTGGGGTAAATGGAAACTGCTTCTCCAACTTTTCAAATTCTAATAATATAATCTCTGATATTTTAATGCCCAAAATTGTGTATCATTTAGAATTGGATAGACATTTTAATTAAGTAACAAGAAAAATATTTTCTTTTTTGTTCGTATTTACCCCCAAGTCATCGGGGTAAAAATGACAAATACCTACTTACTGATTTTCTACAGTGACCTACACCAAGGGACAAATATAAGTAACGTGTACAGCTAAGACGTGTACAGCTAGTGTTAAAATGTGATAAGGGTTCAATGGCGTCCAATATCGATTGCACTTTTATTTACACTGATTCTTGACACCTGATTCACTATAAAATATAAAACAAATTGGTATGACCAAAATGTATTTTTGGTCTGTATTTAGGATTACGTTGATTCCACTATTCTGCTGCATCTATTTCTTTCAACATTCGTATTTTCAATTATTAATCCAGGTGGCGAAAAGACCCCAACACTTTTTTTCTGTCTTTTTCACTACAAAAAGCGTTTGTAACGTACAGGACTTTTACAAAAATAACAGAGCCAAATAAACATCCATGTTATGAAATGAATGCAGTTTTAACAATGAACTCTATTTGCCTTTATTATGCGTTCTTTTTTGCCAAAGACACTACTATCAAACTCTAGAGTCAATCTTGAACTCAGTCCCTCCAAATAAGTGGATGTTATTTCAACACTGAATGAATTGCTACCGCACAGAAATCTCTCTAAAGAGAATTAACACAATGTTACTAATGGAATTTTGGCACAGTAAACTAACTACAGCCCTACAAAGCAACATCCTCCAAACGAAAGTGATCACGTATTTAATTGCCATATTCCTTTTCATTAAGACAAAATACCATTGATAAAAATTTTTCTTCACTCTTATATTTCCAAATGGGAATGTAATGGTAAATGCTAGTATCAGCTGTTCACATTGCAGATATTTGATCCAGAATGATGTACTATCTTTCTGGCACACTGAACACCAAGAGCCCAGGTGTCGATCAAAATAATGATAATTTTCATTTACCACCTTCGATAGAAGTATTTGAGATTTATAATTTTCACTCAGTGCAATGCCATTCCTCAATTAAAATATAATTTACCACAACTGATCAAAACAATATTTGCCGTCAAATTCCTCGGCACCCAGGGTATTCTTTTGGGGGAGAGGGGTTATGGCTAACGCAAGAACAACATGTACGTTGGCCGGAGCGCGCTTCTCTGGGCGCGGCGGCGCAGGCGACAGCGGTGGCGGCGGGCGGCACGCGGAAGGCGGGAAGGTCGCGATGCTGGCACGGGGCCACCGCGCGCAGTGCCGTGCCGTGGCGCGCCGCCCCGCCCCGTCCCGCGTCGCTCCGCGCCGCGCCGTGCCGCGTCGTCCCGCGCCGCGCCGCCGTGCCGCGCGCTCGTCGCCTGTTCGCCCGTAGGAGTCTCCGCTGAGCTGCCCATAAATCACACTCCCCTACGTGTCGAGGCCGCCGCCGCCGCCGTTGCCCACCACCCCCGGCGCTGGCCCCCCGCGACAACCCGGGGAGAGCCGCCGGCTACGGCAGCGACGCACGCCGTGTCGTTCGCGCCTGCCGCTGTTCCCCAGCCTCTGAGGAAACGCGCGAAGATGACTTCTTGTAACGTTATCGTAGTAACAAACATAACATATTGTTCTTATTTACCTCTTTTAGCGTGTGCGCCATTTGCATTATTGTAATAGCATTTTGGGACAAAAAATCATCGTTGAGCAGTGCGTAATTAATTGAGGCGAATAGATATAACTTTCTACACTGTGGAGATGATACTTATAGGTGCGATAAATGAGGTGTTCATATTCCTTTGGACTGAAAAATATGACTGAACATTTTTCAAATCTTGAATTCAAGTATCAAGATTTAATCATCATCTTTCGTTTAGTTTCAAATTAAATAGATCAAGCTTTACATTTTTTCAATAACGTTATAAATTTAATGTAGAGTAATTATGCTATTGTTTCGAGTTTATCACTACAATTATTTTAAAAAGTGCACGAATGTTCTAACTCCCAAAAATTATATCATCATTAAAATGTATTCAATATAAAAGCAAATGACGTTCTTAATTCTTCAGAGAGCTTGTGAGATTAACCCGTCTATTAATTTAAACATGAGCTTTTTATTAGGCTAATGTGTTTCTGCATATGATTAAGTGTATCTTATATAGGTATCTCGTATCGAAGTTAAACCGCATCACCACTACAACACCTGTTGTAGGAAGTGCGAAGAGGGTCTGTTGCCGCAAGGTGAGCAAAAACTGCGTACTTGGAACATGTGATGACAAAAAACTGATTCACCTGACCAACGAGAGGATTTACATATCCGGTTTCTTTCCTTTGCGGAACACTACTATGTTTGCATATCTCTACATAATCTTTACCGAAGTCCTACATCAGAAATATATTCATGTAAATTCTGCATGTGATAAAAGCTATGATATGAAGAGAGAAAAATCGGGCATCTTTGTAGATGATAAACTTGCATTTAACTTGAAGCCGTATTTATACTAAATAATAAAACAATTATTCTTATATTTATTTGTAAACAAAATGTAATATTTTATAAGACCGTTAAAACAAGCATAATATTGACTTAGAATTGGTATTCGAGAAAACTTCAGAAATTCGGATTCATTTAATTTTCATTACATTTATGAATTTAAGAAATAAACTACATCCTGATTGTTATATTCTCACAAATCTTATTAAAATTTAAATATACAAATAGTTATACATGCAAGACTCTTTCAAGATCTCGCCACATAATTCAGTGGACCTACCCACCTTAAAGTATACGTCTCCAGTTGTTAGTTTCATGTATGAAAAAGCGTCTGGAAGAAATTTGATGTAGTGTGATGGTCTAGATGTAGATATTTGTGTATGTTATGTAGACAAGACCAAGTAAGGTCAACACATGAAGTACCTTGACCTTAACATGGGAGCTTAGCATCTGCATATTTATACATGCGTGTATTTATAATTTTCTTTTGTCACCTCGGCTCATTTACATAAGAGTACAAGCTATGTGACTTCAATAGAATGTAGCAGAGCTGTTTTAGACACAAGGGAACGAGGATCATGTTAGGCGCTGAATATTCGTAGAAGGCTGCAAGGCTGTGGGCGCGTGTCACGGGCTAGGCCGGAAGACAGCTCCATAGCTTTGGGTGGCCGACAAGTTGATATGTTTGTTTCGCTACGAATAATGTACCAACAAACGAAAAGTGTTATTGCCTAAAGAAATGCAGAATTACTCATGATGAAATCGGTCCAATAACTTCATATTTTGGAAGCAAAACCGTCATTTTCAAATTAATTGAAAACATTTTGCGGAAATTACACCTTGGTAATAATTGGTCCCACCAATTTTCAACAGAAAAGAAATTTATTTTGAAATAAAATGTATTTCTAAATATTTTTGTTAGTAACATTCCGAGAATCTATTTTGTTTTCATTCGTAAGTAGTATTTCATTTTATTGTGTTTAACTTTCTTTGAGTATATTCCAACAAAAATGTTATAAATAGAAAAGTAAAAGAATGCCTGATGATGACAACAAAATAGGTTCTCTAAGTAGAACATAAAAATACTTACAAATACATAGCACACTGAAATCACTTTCTTGACTGTCTAAAATAACTGAGGTCAAATAATATACGTTCAAGAGTCAAACAATAATGAATAAAAAGGAAGTGACACATTTTTTTTGAAAGCAAGTGTTGAATTATAAAAAAATACATTCTTTTTAAATCTCACTTTCACCTTGTAACCCAAATATGACATCAAATTGCGGTGATTTAGAGTAAACTCTTGGCTTCTTGGCTCAGTAATTCTCTAAGGTAGGTACGTCCACTGAATTATATGTGGCGAGAACTTGACAATGTATTGCGTGTTTAAATGTTTGCAAACTAAAATTTTAATAGTATTTGTGGGAATATAACAGTCAGGATGCCATTTATTCCTTGAATTAATAAATATAATGAAAATAAATGAAGCTTAATTTCTAAAGTTTTTTGGGACTATCAATAATAGGTCGATATATTGGACTTAACATCTTATCATCTCGTACTAAATTTTATTTATCAAATGATATAATAATAATAATAATATAATATAATAATAATAATTGTTTTATTATTTAGTTTAATTAGAACTTCAGATTTATGCAAGTTTAACATCTACAAATGTCTTTTTATTTAACACAGATTTTGGTGAATAGTGTTAAGGTCGGTAGTCTGAAAAGAAACCTGACAGAGACCGTGTGCTTGATACCCACTCAATAAAAATAGAAATAGCCTTGGGAGACAAGAACATGCACATAACACAATGACCTTCTGCTCCAAGTTATGAATCGCTGCCAGAAAAATCGCAGGAGTCTCTTGGAATTGTGCCATTGTCTACAAAGCACTAGCGCGTAGTAAATTCGAACCTGGAGTACTGCGCAGAAGCTTCCTACCCTAAGCACGCAGCGCCAACCCACGTCTGGTAGTCTCAGCGTGCACCAGGGTTGAAAGAAAACGGTTTTCAATAGAAAACAAGATAACATGACTTTTTGGTTTATTCGAGATCTTTGTTCAAATCAGTTTCTTGATAAAAATAAATAGAAATATGAATTAAGTTTTCGGGTTAAAATACAGTTAGAAAGTTTAAAAAATGCTTTGTATCAATCCCTGTATTATGATTTTAATAGTTATTTTAATAATTAAATTTTTGCAATCCTTTTTTGTAAATAAATAACTATGATTTTAATGGCATGTAAGTCGATAAGTATAAGTCGATTTTGCGACTGATAAAATTATTCTCAAAATCTAGTTTATTGTTTACAGAGACGAAAATAAAATTTTAATTTTACGAAACATTATATATTTCTAATAATAAGTGGGCGTGTAAAATACCAAAACCATCTTGAAAAACACGACACTTTTAGTTGATTGGTTAGACAACATGTAGCAATCATTTTAAGTATGTGAATTACATGACGAAAACAAGAGTAAATTAATTGACTGGAATAATTGAAATAAGACTTGATTCTTGTAGAATAATTGAATGGAAAAAAGTGTTTCAGAATTGCCAAAATAATTCATTAAACATTACATGATAATATATCTAAAATCAACGCAAGCTTGAATTGTAAGAATTAAAATATATATTTCTCTTCGACATTTCGACATACTTTGATTACGGTTGTGTTTTTTAAATGTTGTACTGCATCAACATTTATGAAATTGAATAGTCGATAATAACCTTGGAGGTGTGGCAATTATAAATAAATAAGTTTCAAAAATATTTCTTGCTCTCATTTTAGAATAAAAAAAATAGTACCCATGCAATGACGCATACTTGGCTTCGCGAAGAAAATTTCAATAAAAAAAATTCCCGAATTTTAAAAAAACGTGACATTAAACCATCGTTTAAAGCAGCCAACTCTGTCGTGGACTAGGCCTCCGGAGCAGCTCACGGGCAACAGGGACCCATCGATTCGTCTGTCCCGTCCATCTGCTCCGCTCCGCTCCGTTCCGCACTCGCCGCCTGGCCTTGCCGCCAAGGTGCGCGCGCAGCCTTGTTTACTTCGGCGGAGCCTTCACGCACTGCCTGGCCGCCGCGTCGGCCGCGCCGCTGCCGTCTTCCTATTCCCGGCTGGACGGCGGACCGGACGGGCGTCGTCCTCTGGCTGTTTGCCTGGGCGAGGGCCCCGGCCGCCCCGCCACGAGACCTCCGAGGACGCCTACCGTGCAGGCGAGTGGAGTGCTTGATTCACGAGCGCAACATTCCTCTTCTTTTCCTTTTTGCTCGCATGAATGCGTTTCACACAATGATTTGGTTGCCTATTCCATTCTGTGAGGCGTGTTTTAAGTTTGGATTACGCGGAATTCTCGTAAAGCCTTCGTTACGAAGGAAGTCAGCTTAAAGAAAGTTTCTAGCATTCCGCCTTCTTCGGTGTGTTTTTCCTATTAAGGATAAAATACCTTGTTTGCTGCGGCGCTAAGTACTGGTTGAAGTCTACGAAAGTAGCAGAAAAAGTATTCAGTTCGTAAAAAATTGTTTTTGTTTGTAAGAAAGTAAAAAACAACAAAACAAAGTACTTAAAAATATTTTTTTATGTAACAGATAATCATAATTCACTGTTTAAGAAGAAAAAATTGCACCATTTTTCAATGATTTGTATAATTCTATTTCCGTAAAGAGCATACGAGCTTAATTTTATGGGGAATGAATCTAAAGGGAATGAATCTCTGTACGTTATTGAAAAAATACTGACTCTTGTGCACTGTGCTCTTGCTGTAAAAAATAAAGCAGTTTATAGTGCATAAAACGTTGGGAAAGTGCTTCAATATTAACCAGAAGAAACATGATAAAAAATAAAGAAAACAATATTTCAACATGTTTGTTTTGAAGTTTTGTGAATAGTTCAAATATACAAACAATAGTATTTAAAACAAATTTATTATAAAATGACGATTTTGAAATAGAATTTTCAATGGAGAAATGAACTGAAAACGAAATAAATGGATGAAAACTCCACCGCCTTTCAAACAACAACACATAGTCGGGGCTCAAGAGAAGTGACATAAAAATTTTGAGGCGGGATGTTTTTATCCAAACTGGAACTATTTATCTCGCGACATAAGATGAAATGTTTTATTCTATAAGAATTTTTTTAGTAATTTATTTATTGACTTTAACCTCACTTATAGGCGAGGATAAAATTATAGAAATAATGAATAGTATCACAACAAATAAGAATATAGTTACTCAAAAACAGAAAAACGTAATTACAAAAAACTTAAAACTAACGAAATTTTTAATATATTTGTATTATACTAACATTAACGACGTTCACAGATAACAAATCGTCGTAAAGAAAAGTCTTAAATTTAATTCAACAAACTCATATATTACGTTTTACTTTATTTATCCAGTTGATAATACTTTAAAAAACCTACATTAGTTACATCCTAAAAACAAACGATGAACATTATAAAATAGGGATCAAAACTATCTTCGCCGATATATCGGAAGAAAATGACATAATTCCTATAACCTACATGAATTATACGTTCTACTGGTTTGATAGATGCTCCACATTCTACAATAAAAATAGAAATAGTAGTCAAAAATGTTGTAAGAAAATCTAAAATTATCCCTAGAATTCTAAGCAGCAAATCCAATTTGACATTCTTCATTTTTAATTAGATTTATTTTGGACCCATCTCTGAAAATATGATCAATTTTATTATTGTGAATAAATATTTTTGTTTTCAAGGTCACTATTTCCATATAGTGTCTTTTTATAGTGTAGTATATATTGTAGATAATATTTTTATAGTGTCAAAGTCACTATAGTTTTACGCTACATATTGCGTCTTGTGAACAAGCTTCTCGAAATGTTTACTTGAAAGAAAAAAAAAAGAAAAAAAAAGAAAAAAAAACTATTTCCTAAACACGTTTCTTCACTTGCACACAAAATTACGAAATATGAAAGAAAAAAATGACACTTTTCTTGTGCACCGATGATATATGGAACGTACTCTTCCGTTCGGAAGATGGAGGAAGCGAGATATCACGCACGATAAATGTCCGCGGGTGTAGAACATCGTCGAGGAAAAGCCCGGAACAGAGGAACGGAGGAGCTAGTCTCCTCGGCGAATGGTCAGGAGAGAGGAAGTGGGGGAGGAGGATGGGGGAGAGGGAGGAGAGGAGAGGAGAGGAGAGGAGGAGAGGGGCGGAGGGTGTCATGGGCTTGGCGACGGCCACGCGAGTCCTGGAGCCGGAGCGCCGGCGCGGGGCGCGGAGAGGTGAGCGGGGCGAGGCGGGGCGGGGGCAGCGCGACGGAGAGAGGGCCGAGGTCAGCAAACATTGCATCAGCGGCGCGCTCCTCGCCCAGCTGATCGCACGGCACACACATCGGCGGGCGTCCGCGCCCGCTCGCGCTCGCACTCGCCTGCGGATAGTATTACCTTGGCCCAAACGAGACGTATTCCGAATATCCAATATGTGAAACGACGACCGGCAAATATACCGACACACTGCGCGGTGACAGCAGAAATCTGTATTAGTTGCTGTTACGAAGAAGCAGCAATGTGTAAAGTATAAGGAAACAATGACAGTCATTATTTTCGACAGAGCGAAATCTTCGAAGTTCAAATTGTTTCGAAAATTTTATTTAATTCATGCTTTTCATCATGAATTTTGATGAAAAAATCAAAACTGAGAATCACTGTGCAAAAATCACTAAAATCATCAGAATTGTGAAGATCTTGGGATTCTCAATAAGTTTCATTCACAGATATTAGAGAATATGTTTGCCCCCGCAGTCTTTTTTTAAGATGAATAATTGAGTCAACATAGATTATATCACTAATTGCAGATGAGACTCCATCTTGACTTGTGAGTTTTTTAATGATGTAGTGTGCAAAACGCTACGAGATGTTTCAGATATGAAGAAAAAAAAATCCCTTAGCAAACTAACCTACACTGCCTGTTTGAGAGTCAGTTATCGACAGAGATGTGTTTAGAAGAGTGAGTAAATCACAGGTTCCAAAACTTAAGAGAACGCTACAGGCGTAGGGGCACTCCTACTTTATAAGCGAACGTAATTTCTTTCCTAATCCCGTTCCATTATTAGCTTACTGGCCCAGTTTCAATGGTCCGCGATAAAGACAGGTAAATTTAACCAGCACGCAATGCGTGAGACCCGTCGTTACTTTATATTGGCGTGGCGCGCCCCGCCCTTCACGCATTGCGTCAGCGGCCTCTCTCCGAGGCCCACGCAGCCGCCGCCGCCGCCGCCGCCGGCTCGAGATTTTACGCGCGGCCTCAAATGAGTGTCATTGATACCCTGCGCCGCGCCGCGCTCCGCTCCGCCGGATGGCTAGCCGCGCGCGTTGGGCCACGCGGGCACCCGACCTGCTCCTGTTCCGCCCCGGCACGCGGGGGCCGATCGCAGAGGCGTGCCATACACGAGGTCCCTGTCTTGAAGAGTCACGTCGGAGGCTCTGATAACCTCAAAATTCTTTAAACATGACCTACAAAATTACTTAAAAATAAAAGGAAAAGGGCCTATAAAATTAGTTGAAATGAAGGAGCCGTCCCTAATTTACCTAACGCAAATTTCGAGTATTTTCAATACCCTCTCCTGACCTTGTAACGGACTTCCCTCTCTACTACAACGCAGCGTAGCTGCCTCAGACCTCCTCCCTCCCCTTCATCGTTACATAATTTGTGAATGACCCCTAACCTATAAGATGAATTAAAAGAACGGGAAAATGACCCATTTTTTAAGAATACTAAAAAAATGTGTATAAATATGTTCATTTATTCAATGGATTTTACAACTTTTAAATAACATTTATTTATATAAATTTTACTTAATGTAAAGTCTAATTTTAGGAATCCTTAGCTCCGATCTTTCAACAGGTCACTTTGGAAAGATTGACGAAGTTACCGAAGATACGAATGATTTTGAGAGTTCGAAAAAGAGTCCATGGCAGTACTGAATTTCGTCGTGAACTCATGATACATCAAACATTTCGTTTTAGTGTGTACATTCATGAAAGTACTCACTGACATAAACATGAAAAGCAAATAAAATACTGTAAACATGACAAAAATACTCAAAGGCCCAGAAAAATTAACTATAATTGAAAGATGGCACAAAACTGACGAGAAATGACAAAAATTACAAAAATGAAGCTTTTGGACTTAGTCTCTCACGTCGTTAATATTTACATTAGCAATCGATTTGTTCACATTATTACATTTATGAGTACATGTGTTTAGTAATACGTGTTCATATAAAGTTTCACCAAAATTCAACCTTTTATGAAAACTAGGTCAAAATTTTTCATTTTCAGAAACGCTCAAACGTCATTTTCTCATTAATGGCTCCATTTTTTTCTTCAAACTTTTGGAACGGATAGTGCTAATTGCACTCTTTAATGACGTAAAGTTCAATTTGGAGTATGTTTTCACTTTTTCAAAAATTACACCAATGTAATGTTTTTGCAAGATCTCTCACGCCGTTAATATGCACATTTCCAGCAATTTGTATACACTATGGTATTTGCGAGTTAAAGTACCTTAAATAACTTCTAATGAAGGTTTTCGATAACTCAAAAATTGTCTGTCAAAAAGAGCTTCAAATTTCGCATTTAGAGTAGCGCTTAAAGGTCAATTTCTTAAATATGGCTACATATTTTTCAAAGAAAATTGCTATTTAGGACGAGATTTTACTGTTCTTTAATATTCTTAAAAAAATATTTCTGTTCTACTATAAGGAAACCGAAAAATTAAATGTCACGGAAATGCACTTTGAGCGGCCATAGATGGCAGCTTGCAAGAGAATGTGGCAAGTCCTAATAGCTAACCGAGACCAAAGGAAATAGGGAAAGTCTACTAATACGGAAAAGTCTGTGTCATTTTTAGCACCACTAGTTGGATAACGTGTAATTTACTTATGCTCGTTATACATAATAATTATAATAAATATAATAAATAATTTTTCAGAATTCAATAAATGTTTCCAAACAAAATAGAAAAAAAACAAACCCTTCAATAAAATTCGAAACAACTCTTCTTCTTCTTCATAATGTTAGTATTAAAAAATGTCTACAACATTACAGAGTGCAATAATAGAGTTGTCGGCCTGTCAAGAGTAATGTTATCGAGAGTCTTTTAACAAAACAATGTGGCAGTCGCACGGCAGGTTGAGCTTGCCACTATAGGCTATCGAATAGACAAGACGCCAATAATTATGCAAAGAGAAATCTACATTTACACTTTCCATATAAATACATCGTTCCATCTTCATTATTTTCGACATGTGCTTTGTTTTGGAAACATTTCTTCATTTCTAAATGTCCTGAAAATGGATGTAACTATCGCTCTTTCACGACTACACGCTCAGCAGCGGAATTTGCAATTTGCACGTTTCTCGTTTAGCCACTTCTTATGTTTTAATCTTCAGTGCCGAGTTCCTCATACATATGGAAATAAATTCTTAATCTCTGAGTGCCTTTGCGGATAGTTTTCACCAGTTCTCCTCGTACATTTTAGGTTATCAAATCGTCTTGGGAATCCCCCGAAAATGAAACCCGCAGCGCGACCAATTAGAATAGTTTGCCTTAAACCAGCCTTCTTGTCTTTAGATATGTTTAGCACGTATTGAACGCAGCAGATATGAACGCCAACTCGGTGGCCTTTGAAATTGTACAGTTGTTATCACAAGTTAAATAGAAGGTCTGGAAAACCCATGATGAACAATTCGTTTTTCGCCGCAATCGCAGAACCTATACAATTTTTTTAACCATTCAATTTATCTACTTGGAACAAGTAAGAACAGTCGAAACGTTTTTATTGATTCTAATTATATCAAAGAATAATTAACGGAAACAGGAGAAGAACGTATTACTTACTTCTTTCTCTTTACTAAAGAAACTAAGAATTGAGTTATTGTAGAAAAAATTTCCCCACGCTTGCACTTTTCCTCTGAATGCATTCATTCTACTTTTTCATTCCACGTTTTTGGATTAAGCGATGGAACATAAAGTGTCTTTAATAATTAAGAATCAGTTTAAAATGGCGACATCCTAGAATACAATATTGAGGAAAATGAGTTTTTCTATGTAAGGTAATCGCGAAGTTCTGGAAAACGAAGAATCAGCTTATCACCAGTGTATTCGCTATTAAAATTCGTACTAGGGCTCTGGTTTCGAGAAGAATTTCGAAAATCGCAAAATTCAACAGGTGGGGGGGAGCGTTGAATTTTAGTACACAAAAGAATTGGCAGAAAATGCACATATCTCCAAATCGATGGAAAATATTTCGATACAGGAAGGAAATTTAATATAGTTTCAGAAAATGTCATCTATTGCCACATTTGGGAAAAAAAAGTGCCGTCTAGCGGCGTTTTTCGAAACGCGCTCTAGCTCCTAAAGTATTTGATCTACAGCACTGATATTTACACTGGAGATTATATGCACATTACTGTTTATTTTCTGGATAATATAGAATTTTTAACCTACAATTTAAACGCCTTTAAACTCACTTTTTCTTACTGGCTGTGGAATTTAGTTTGTTTGTTCTAAGAAAATAATTTATTATAATATTCCCTAGTATTGTTAAGTATAATGTAACTTGTAAAGTATCTCCGCGATGACTTCGAAAAAACGTTATTATTTGGTAATTAAATGATCACAGGTGTTGTCATTGCCAACAATGTGACAACACCTGTGATCATTTAATTTTAAATGCCAACGACATTTCACCACTAAACCAATATTATTTGGTAGTTGAAAAGCTGCTAGGTGAAGCTGTGCTACGGCTAAATACAGTTGCTGAAATAAAGCTGTTGAATATATATGATTGAATTTTTTGTGAAGGGGGGGAATCCAAATTGAGTAGCTGGAAAACCGTCAACTGTTGACATAAATTTAATTGACCTTTTTAATAGTGATTTTTCGTAAAAACCTTACTCAAATTTGGTAAAATAAATAGTTACATGGGATTTAATAGCCTTTTCCTGATTTTGCTATAGGTCTGATTTGAGTATATTTCCATGATTTTGGAAAGAAACCTAACCTCAGACCTCCGTTAATTAAACAGCTGGTGAATAAATACTGGCCATTTTGGGTAACACTTTTAGAACCTTGTTAGGTTTTAAATCATTCGCGGTCGAGTAGGTTGGTCGTAGAATTTTTATTTCGAGTTCAATCTCTTCGGTTGAAATTAATTTGGTGGGTTTTTCAGTTGTCAGAATGGACTTTGTAATTTCATTCTCAATGAAATTCGTGAAGTTACTGTCAACACTTGAATGATGTTTGAATGTATCTGAAAAATGTTTTGCAAGAATGTTTGCTATATCTTGATCAGATTCCGCAATAATATATTTGTATTTAAGTGAGAGGAATTTGGTGTTTTTCATTTGTAATTATTTTTGTAGCTTTCCATCAAGATTAAGTGTCTGGGGGTATTTTTGCAAAAAAATCATTGAAATATGCTGTATGTGTGCTGCTCAAGATGTTCTTTTATGAGTCTTTCCAATTTATTGATTTCGCTCTTAATTTTCTCAGATCTCGTATTTTGCCATAAGGGCTTTAAATGACATTTTGTTTTAATTTGGTTCAATATAAAGATTTGATTCTTTTTGTTTGGATGAATTTAAAGTAATTCTTTGATCTGCAATGACTTGGAAAATAATGTTGAAATTATTTATATAACAATCGATCTGACCTGGGATATTATACATTTAGGTAAGTATTATTCATTACTTGTGATCGAAATTTCGTCCAATCTATTTGATTGTTTATCAGTGTTGGACGATAGGCTGTTGGTGAAGTGATAGTATTGAAAGAAATTTCGACTGAGGCGTGGTCAGAATTTAGTTCTGGAATTAATTTTTGGAAAATGGGTGTACAAATTGTTTGAACATTTAGTATGTCTGGTTTAGCTATTTTGTTACACGGATAATAAATTAGTCTTGTAATGTATTACGCTTGTACAAATAGAATTGTAATGGTATAAAAACTCGTTTAAGTTTTGGATCTATAAAGTGACTCTTTGAGATTTCTTACATTATGAATAATGGTATGGTTCTAAGCATTTTACACATCAGGCTTGAGTGTGACCTGCCGTGTCTCTGACATCTCTTACATTCAACTGGGGTTTTGGATTTGTTCCTGTGTTAAACCTTGACAATTAATACAAATAATGGTTATTTCTTCTACATCAATGTTACGATGGTGAGGGATGAAACGTAATGGGATTGGGATTTTGTATAATCTGGTTGTTCTTACAATTAGTTTAAGGGCAATGAGCTTACTTGTTATTTCTTACTCTCTGTAACAGATGGGTATGCCTCTAATTACTACTTTTTGGGCTTAGTTGATGGGCCTTGAAACGAGTGATAATCTATTCCTTATTCTTTACAAAGCATTATCATACTTCTAAAGTCCTTGATACTGAAGGTTTTAATTTTTACTGTTTTGTTGACGTTTTTTGCAGTAAAATTGTTACAATCAGTTTCACTTTTACATCCGTAATTAATATTGTGTGATATGATGACATTGTATTGTATGATCGACATTTTGAATGAAAATAGGTGGTGTGGATACTGGTATTTCAGAAGTATTATCGTCTTTGTTGGAAGCGAGAGTTTCAAATTTGTTCCTAGTTCAATGTTGTAACTGTTTCACATATTTTGTGGGGTAACTGAGGCGAATCTTTTGGTCTCCGTTGAATTTTTGAAGTTAACGCCGTTGCTAGGGTTAGCTAGTCTTTTGCGCGAATCACTGGCGGGCGCGCCATTGGGGTTACGGTACCTTTGAATAGTAGTAAACGGCGAGGTTGCTTGAGTTTCTTCTAACGAGTGAGTATCTTCGGCTTCCTGGTTTCCTAGGCCACCCGATTCATTTTCCATTTGTTGTGAGGGAAAAGAAATTGGAGAAGACATATAGAATTGATCGGCAAACGACAATTCAAAGAATCCTGCGTTGCCGTTCACCACTGACAAGGCTTCTGAAATGCTCTGGCCGAGACCAGGTCATGACGGATATGTAAAGTTGTTTTTGAGCGAAAAACACTTCACGAACACCGAGCACTCAATAAACACTATATTAGTGAAAGTCGCTTCACCACAGAGACGAACACGATACCCTGAGGTCTGCGCCGACACTGGGGGTCGAACCGTTCCCAGCGCGGAGCGATAATTTTAGCCGTTAGCGGAGAGCACACGGCAGCGAACTGCTCTGTTCCGCGGTCGCAAAGAGGAATCTAAAGATAATTATGTGAAGTTATATTGACAATATAGAGTTTTCAATATTCTATCATTGCTACATTTGTTAACTAACAATGCAAAAATCAATTGTGTCTTTTTAAGACATCTTTCCAATTATTTTTTTCTTAAACTTTTTTCTCTGAATTGTATTCTATTTTTGTAGAGAGTAATATCAATTATATTAGTCAAAGACTGCCTTTTTAATGATTATAATTTCTGTGTAGGTCCAGTAATTTTTAGGCAGACACAATATTAATATATTTTTATTTTTATTAAACAATCTTTCCCTTTCGAAGGACATTGGCCTTCTTCATCAGGGTCTAGTAAATACATATAATAATACCACAACAATATTTCATTTGATCATATGTAGAGATTATTTACAAAATATATTTCCAAAATACAAAATACAAAATACGACTTACAAATTAATTGCATCAAATAATTTTTGTATAAATGTTAAGCTGAAGATTTTTTTTCCTTGTTTAATAAAAATATATTAAGATTGCTTAATAAAAATATATTAATATTGTGTCTGCCTAAAAATTACTGGACCTACATAGAAATTAAAATTTTATTTTATTTTTTACATCAAAAGCAAGTATATACACTAATGTACAGTAACAATGCCTTGTCTTTGTAATGTTCAAAGTTATTGTTAGCAACGTGAAACATTTCAAGACTGTTTAAACTTCTATAGTAAAAAGTTGTGAAAGAGATTCTGGAGCTTAAGAAAATGAGTGTAGATATACTGCTCCTACAAACTTCACATGTAGTTTTACTGGCTTTTTTGACAAAAATAACCAAATCAAATCCAACCTTTTAAACCAGTCCATCTCATTTACGTAGGGTACCAGGATACACATGCTATATTAAAAGTATTCCAATCGTTAGAGTTGCCAGGTTTGCTTCCAAAAAAATATAGGGGACAAGAGGAAGGAAGAGTCGTAAAAAAATTAAAAGTTACCATTAAACTATAAATATTTTTACAAATTGCCCATCTCTATTCTCTTACTGTACAACTTTAGATTAGTACCATTTTATCATACATATTTTGAATTTAAAAATGTTCACTATTTTATGGAAAAAGGTAGTGAACATAATATGAAAAAAAGTGGTCTGTCCGCTCAAAGAGTAGACACCTGGCAAACCATACCAAACGATTTTTAAAAAAATTTCGCTGCGGCTGTTATGAACGACTAATCCCGACATTGCCAGGTCACAAAACTACTTATTACTACCATGTCATAAGCACTACTAAGATTTCATTAGTATTCGTTCTATAGGTAAAACAATTCTGCCTGTAGTATAATTGAAATGAAATTATTGATAATTATTCTAATAACATATTATTATTGTAATTATAATTAAAACATTGTAATAGTTGCTCAAACCTGCTCGTTTTTAACACGTAATTCACGTCATTCTCCATTTCAAAGTTGTGTTAAAAGCAAAGATAAGCCATAAACAATTTCAAAAATTTAAAGAAATTGGTTTTCTCAAGAATTTACCATAATTCTAACTGCTCTTTCCTCTACTCTTGTACGGCATATAAAAAAAAGTTTGTTAGTATTACGAGTAATTGAACGTGCTTTGTTCACATTGATATTTTAGACTATTGTAGCAAAAATAACAACTCATATTTCGAAAGAAACTGTAAGGCAATTTTGAAAAACATTTAAACTTGTTGGTCAATAAACTCAAAATACGCGCAAAGTATTCATATCTTCATTAAATTGTACATGTCCTTATTTAAAGATCAAATTTTGAACAACAGATTTTATTAAAGAAAGCATCTTATCATTAGTATTATGGTTTTGCAATTTTAAACTTTTGCCATTTTCGAAAATAGAGTGTTCAACGAAAGTGGGACACGTACAATTTTTATAAGCGTAGTTTGTTCTATTTCACAAAAAAATAATGAAAACTTTTAGAACCGCTTTTAAGAACATTTTCTTTTTAAATTGCCTATAATTCACAGCAAAATTACGAAAAATCTACTCAAACTTTCAAAACATTGTACATGTCTTTAAGACCTAACTTTGAAGTAAAAAATATTAAGAAAAGACTATACGCAATATTGTAGTTGCAGGAAGATGCCGAAAAAATTCTGAATTCCTGCAATTCTCAAAAATTCGGTGAGTTCAACGAAAATGGGATCCATTCCAATTTACACTAATATTATTTTATACTAAAATTTTACACTACACATTATACATTCATGACCATGTAGTTCAAAGTTGGAGGTTCAAATTATGACATTTGGTCAGAGTAATTAAAACATTAAATCAGTAAAGTTTGCGAACGTTTTCGGAATATTTTTTTTTCATCGTAAGGCTGGTGATGAGAATAAAAAAAACACTATAAACATACATCTACCACATACACATAACTCTCCAAATAACAAGCCGACTGTACATAATTGATAAAAAAAACTGTACCAAACTTATTTCTCAAAACATTTAAAATACTTCATAAGATCTCAACAGAAATACTATATAACAATACCATAATAGCATTTGCGGGCAATATTCCTACGAAGACCTTTGTCCCATTCCTTGCTACAACGAACGTCTCAAAGTGAGGGACCGAAGTTCCAGCGCACCCTGTGCGGGTCCTACTTGCGGCGGCGGAGTCCGTCGTCGCATCGCCAACGACGCAGCCGCGACGCCCGCGCCGAGCGGTGGCATGGGGCGGCGCGGGGCGGGGCGGCGCGGGGCGGGGCGAGGCGGGGAGGCGCGGGGCGGCGCGGGGCGGCGCGGGGCGGCGCGGGGCGGCGCGCGGCGCGGCGGGGCGTGCCGTGGCGTGACGGGCGGCGCGTCGCCCCGAGCGAGCGCCGGGCGGGCGAGCGGGCGGGTGGCCCGCAGTGGGCGATGGGCGACGTCGTTCTCCCGCCCGCCCGCCCGCCCGCCCGCCCGCCCGCCCGCCATGCGCCGCCGGTCCTCGCAGCCGGCTGTCAAAAGAGAACGCGTGCCTTTGACATCCTAATCAAAGAGTCCCAGTTTTAAATTAAAGTAAAATTAAATTAAAAACAAAAACGGAATATTTTTGTGGGGCTTGTTTTTTATAATTATTTTAGGCTTTGTACTGCTGCTGGCGCTCCCGCTGCTGCTGTTGCTCCGGCAATATCATTTTTTTTGTTTCTTTCTTTTCAATTAGTTTTCATTACGTTCTTGTCATCTCGAGTTTTAGTTCACGCTCGTGGAGTCGTTTTATAAATACATTTTAAAAGTATAAATTACTTACATGCTTGCGGCTTAATTACTATGCAGAGCCCGCCCTGGAATGCGCTTAGTAGCAAACTTCACGCAGCCGCGTCCCGGCCGCGCGTCCATTACGCTTCGTGTCAATACGCTTGAAAATGAAGTATTCCGGGCCGCGCGGCGGGTCGGGTGCAGTTCGGGAAATTGACGGAACGTGCGCCGCCAGGGGAGGCTCCCAGGTTGCCTTCAGATCTGCACAGGCGACTCGTACGGTTCGCCAGCTCCCTATGGCCCAGTGACCGCGATCAACCGCTAACACACGTATAAAATTTAATAAAACGTTTCTGACATTTGATGATTTATTTTTGTAGATGTTATTAATTTGCTTTAATTTATTAGAAATTAAAATTTATTATTGTAAAAATATTTGTTTCATTCTATTTCTGGAAATGAACTTGAAATATATACCAACAGGATTTGTGCTTATTTTCTCTTCCCCAAGTTTTTCCCAATACAATTATTTTGGTTGCAAAGAGAAGTTTCGTATTAGAGCAAAACAAATTTATTATGCTATTCGACTATAGTCTGGTACTCTTCACACTACGGTACAGCCTTTACGAATGAGCTATGATTATTCAATTTGCTCTTTAAAGCATAATGAAGATTACTCTAATTTTGCAAATTAAAACAATGACAGAAAAGTAAACAACGCAGGTAACGGAGCTAGACACTTCTCCTTCCTCTTAGGAACGCAGTCGCAAGATACATCGAATAAATAAATATATTATTAAAATAAGGATGACACATTTACATTACAGTATAATGTCCAAAACACTAGGGTTGTTGACCCCGACAATTTTAATATTTACACTGGGAGGGGGGAGAATTTGCCTAATTAGGAAAACTGGTCTTGTGTATCAGAATATGTGATACTCAACCTCTGCCAAACGGCGAGTTTCGTTTTTTAGACCAAACGCTGGAGGTGGGGATTGTCGCAATCCCTCGCAGCCCAGGGTGCTTCAAGTGCGTCCGTTGGCGCCGAGCGACCGTTCGCCGCCCGTTGGTGTGACAGGCGATTTCGCGATCAGATGCGCCCCGCAGGGAGGCGAAAACTGTGCGGAAGGTTTCCGTTGGCAGCCGGGCATTGTGCTCACGGCGGCGAATTTGCCTACTTGGGGCCCGCACCGTCATCATCTCCTCCGGGCTCGCCTCGCGAGCCGCGGTTCCCACCCGTCCCCGCGCTTCATATTGGTCCACTCAGGGCGCATCGCAGAGCGCTATGCCTAATCAGCTGTGTACACAAGGAAGAACCCTTCCTTCCCAGGCTCCTCTTCACCTCCTCTCCGCTGCTGCCGCTCTAGCTCCTCTGCATGCGAACCTTCGCGAACCTCTCTCTTCCTTGTCCCCGTGCCACCCCTTTCGCCAACCCTTTCTTCTATGCCTTCCGCGTTGCATATTCAATGGAGTTAAAAAAGCAGCTACCCACATTATTTAAATCCATCCATAAAAAAAGGGGCGCGGGGGGGGGGCCCTCGGGTGTCCCTGGTTGACCGGGATGCGTCGCGGATGCTGTGGGAGAGCGCGGCCTGCTTCTTCCGCGTGCCTTCGCGAGCGGCGCGCCCTAACCCCTTCGCGCCCTTGGGTCCGCGCCACCCCGCGACCCCGGCCTTTACCTATGAAAGAAACCCTGTTGCATATTCTAGCAGCGAGCGTCGTCCGCGCGGGGCAGCGGCGGCGGCGGCGACGTCGATCTGTCTGGGACGCAGTCATGTATCATCCCCGGGGCGGAACAAAGCCGCCCTTTCTCCCGGGGCCGCGCGCGCGTACCTGCGCCCGGAATCTACCTGTGCCCCTGCGGACGACCTGTTGAATATATTTAACCCTCTCTCCGACCGATACATATACATACATATACATACTGGCGGCGGCGGCTGCGGCGGCGCCCCGATGCGGCTGGGTCGGGCTGGCCGGGCCGGGCCGGGCCGGGGCGGGCTGGCTGCCCAGCGCCAGCGCTCTGTCATCATTCTTGTTCGATCGCGGGCGCGGGGGGAGTCCTTTTTTCTTCGCGGGCCGGGTCCCCGCGCGGGGCCTACCCTGGCCGCGTCACCATTTGAATATCTTTGAATCCCGCACTGATATATGTAGATGCAGACGTACGGTGGGATGATACGGACGGTTTTTTTTAAACGGTTAGGGCCTGCCCTGCTTTGTACCGGAAGGCTGACGGAGGTGACGACCATGGGAAAAAACTGCGAGTCTTTTTTTCTAGCACTGGTCGCATGGAAATGAGGGGGCTGAAAAAAGTCGCACGTAAGGACGTTCGTAAAAAAGAATACTTTTTGCATACCGAGGGAAGGGGGCCAGATTTGTAGCGATACCGGGGCGAAGGCTTTGTCACGGTAGAAAATAAACTGTCGCTTCATTGATCAGCTGTTTGGATATGCAAAGGAGAAGGGGGAATATGGCCCACGTTATTAGGACAACCTCTACAAACAGCATCAACCCTTCCGTTGCTCCTTTGAGGAATTTTCCAGCAATCACCTCGACGTACCTGGGGTTTTCGGTTACGGAATAATTTCGATCATGTTGGCTTCGATCCCTCTGAGGGACTAAATATATTGCACTGAAGCTGCATCAAACTGCTGCGTCGCGTCGTACCAAGTAAGTCCAACGGCACCATTTGCATTGTTGCAAACTCGCTTGCATCATCATTTCAGAATCAAGAGTGAAAGCTGTTGTACTCGCAAATAAAAGAAGGAAAAAGGCATCTGGTAAACGGCCATACACCTAAACGCCTTGATAAAACAGCTTCAACCGCTGCCAACTAACGACATTTCAAGCAGCCGTCAACACGTTTCGCGAAACCAGTGCAGAAATAACAACAAACCAGAATTCTTCGATCACGATGTCTCTCATAAACCCACCGTGCACTCAACTCCGCGAAAGTAATGAAAACAAAAGTTAAACTCGTTCATTAATATTTCATGTTACGCACTTCGCGAGGATTCCGAGATTGTACCCCCTCCTGCACACAGCACATCGGGTAACCCGACAAAAAGCAGGATCGATAATCCGCAAATACAAACATCATAATTAGAAAGTCAAGCCGCGAGAGATTTAAATAGACGCGCCCCTCGTTCAGCCCAGGAACGCGGAGGGGGCGGCGGACTAAATTTTGACTTTCTAACTAAGCGGCGCGGCGCTTTCAAAGAAGCACTTGCCGTCTCCTCGCGGCCGCGCGCGACTTGGCGCGGCGCTGGGCGGCGGCAGGGGCGCACTTCATTAAGAAGCAAACACTGTGCCGCCGCGCCCCTCCCCCCCCCCCGCCACCCCTCGCGGCGTAATTACTGGGCGGTGACGTCACCGGCAGCGCTCCGCTCGGGCTGAGGTTGCGGCCACCCCGCGCCGCCGGGGTTGGTGCTGTTCCTCCCCGCCCCCGCCCCGCCCCGC
The DNA here is from genome assembly GCA_031308135.1 of Acheta domesticus. Taxonomy (NCBI): domain Eukaryota; kingdom Metazoa; phylum Arthropoda; class Insecta; order Orthoptera; family Gryllidae; genus Acheta; species Acheta domesticus. The sequence goes on along the minus strand of JAHLJT010000631.1, from coordinate 201,850,629 downwards.
GACTACGAGAGACACGCAATTAGACAGCCGGCTGTCTTAGCGGTGGCGCCGGCGGCAGTGGTGGGGTGGTGGTGGTGGTGGTGGTGGTGATGCTTGTGTTGGTGGTGCCTGCGGAGGTGTCGGTGGAAGCTGAAGCCGTGAAAGGGCACGACGAGGGCGCGAGTGTAGGAACGGGCTGGGCTGTTGGGAATTATTGTGGTGGAATTAGTGAGGTTTGTGGAGGGAACACGTGTTATGGGTGAAGAAGGCCTGGAGATCTCCGGGAGCTTTGCGTGGAGTGAAGAAGATGACTGCGGCGTAGGCGAGAATTGCGAAGAATTCTGGTTGCGGAAGGGGACAGAAGAAATAGAAGAGGTAGTCTGGGAGATTTGGTGATAATGGTAGGTACAGCTCAGAAAGAAAAGGGACAATTAAAAAATTATCTTATATTAAGTTAATTCGTTAATTTTATTCATTCTGTACTGCGCAATGTTCGAAATAACTGATTCAACCAATCTCAGAACTTTTATGAATTGTGAAAAAAAAAAAACATTTTTTCTAATTCGCTCGATTAGCAAGAAGTTATCTTTGGTAAGTTACATTATCAAGATGTTAAACTTGTGCATTGTAGTGACCTTCCACATTGCCATCAATTTTTGTAAACGTTTAAAAGAAATTCGCATTAATGGTTTCAACAAATTGGTTATTCATGTCAGGATTATCTGTTAGCCAAATGAAAAATTGCAAAAAATTGAAAATTTCGTAATGTGATGTAGCACATCCAACTCTCGATATACGTTCATTATTGCGAACCAGTTTAAAAAATGTTTACTCGTTGAGCCGTTTATTATTAAAAAATTAATGTTAGGTATATATTTAGTATAAATAAACTCCTGTCATGAAAACTGTCTAGTACTATACTCGATACAATATTATTATCAATTTTCAAACAGTTGCTCACGGTACCGAAAGAAAGCAGTGGTAAACAGTTTCGAATCAGTACATATCCATTTTTTTACATACGATAACAGAATACGATTTGTTTCGGTATTAATGCCGCTAACGATTATTTACATTCATTATTAAAATATTTAGAAAATATATCCTGTTCACTCTAACAGGTCCAATTGAGGCAATCACATGCTAATGCGAAACACAGGTACGGGTACTGACAATCAATTTTCTTGACTCAGTACATTTAAACGAGAAAATGACAGTGTTAGCAGAATAAACTTCATATAGAAAACATACACGGAAACTGGAATAGCACAAAAAATACAATTCACAGAAAAAAAGCAAGCACAATCCTTGAACACTTCTACTTGTTCCGTCAGGAATTTCAGCTACAATGCAAACATAAACATCCTCTCGGCAAAGAAAACCCTCCTTATTTCTTCTCCGTCGTTCGCGTCCACGCAAACGAGTTCTTCGCAGGCAGCGTGCAACACATTTACAGCATACTTGCCTAACACCTCGCACGTCGCCCACCATCCCATTCCGCTCCGTGCACCTGCTCTTCAAAAGCAAACATACCTACGCGCCCGAAAAACTTCTCGTACTTTCCTTCTTAGAACTAACTTCCTGACTCTGATACAATAGAATATCTCTTTCACACAAGCCATTCATTAAGAGAGTAACGTACACAAGAAAAGGAAAACAAAAAAACAACGCCGGAGGGTGAAATCAAAACAAAAAAAAGCGGGTGCAGAAAAAAAAGAAGGTGAAAAAAGAAAACAAAAACGTGCGCAAAGGGAGAACGTCTGGACGGGCGCGGCGGCTGAGGAGGATTCTGAGCGTCTCTTGGGCGGCGACAGAGCGGCGGGCGACGGCGGGCGGCGGCGGCGGCGGCGGCGGCGGCGGCGGCGGCCGGCGGCGGTGGCGGCGGCGCCGACGTGACTTGGACGCACGGGCGCGGCCGTCGCCGCCGCCGCCGCCGTCGTCGTCGACGCGCCGCCGCCGCGCCCATTGCGCGCGCCACGTGCCGCCTCGCTGACGCGTCCCGGAGGCGGCGCTGGAGGAGGAGGTGATTGGTGGGGCGGAGGTGGGCGGGGTGGTCGTGGAGGACAAGCGGGTGGTGACCACACAGTGCCAGAGGTGGGTGGTATGATCTGGAGGACAAGTGAAGAGGTGGTGGTGGGAGAGAGAAACAGATGGGTGGGGGTAGGCATAGAGGACAACTCAGGTGATGGTGGTGGTAGGTGATGGTGATGGGAGATGGAACAGATGGAGTGGGGTAGGCATAGAGGACAACTGAGTGATGGTGATGGTTGTGGTGTGTGCCAGGAGACTGGCGGAGGTGGTCGTCGAGCATAAATAAAGTGGTGGTGGTGTTGATGGGAGAGAGGGCATTCGTATCAAGGAAGGCAAGAACGGTGGTGATGGTGATGGTTGAAGAGTGGTGGAAGGTGGTTGGGGTAGTCGTGGTTGAGAAGTGAGATGGTAGTGATTATAATGTTAGGAGAGGAGCAGAGGAGGGTGGATCATGGAAGATGAATGAGAAGTGGTGGTGATGGGGGTGTGGGTGTGGTGGTCCTGACAAAAAGTGAGTTGGTGATGGTATTGATGATGGGAATGTAGGCGGAGGTGGGTGAGCTGGTTACGGAGGTGGATGGTAGTGATGGTTGCTACGGAATTGTTGGAACCACGGTAGAGGAATTGAGACTGTAATTGTTGTGATAAGAACGAGAGAAGACTAACGACTAATACACGTATGAACTATGTAGTAGTGTAATCTGTCGCAAGTGAATACGTGCCAGTGAAGCCTCAATATATTCATACAGTTATTAGGCCAATCACATTGTTAGGAATCCAGAGGCAATAATAACAGAAACCTTTGAGAAAATAGAGAATATAGTATATGTTATAGATGTTAAAGTATGATTCATTAATTATATTGAGAGGATCATGAAGATGTAACTTTTGGAGATAGTAGTGAAAAATTTCAAAAATATTAATAAAATATTCACCTAGCGAAAGAGTGACCTCGGACGCTATCAAGGGTTTAAGATGCCTCACGGAATTCTGTACTTGGAACAGCGATTGCAACTGACAGCCTCCGTGCTGAGTATTGCAAGAGGTGAGGCCTAGTAATCATGGGCGGTGACTTGGATAGTGCCGATAGTGGCGGAGGTGTTGACTGCAGAGATGGTACCGCTCCTAGAACGTGTCTGCCAAGCAACTGACGCTAAAGCGGCAGCGACAGCGAGGCGAGCGCAGTTCCAAGATGTCGCATTCAAGAGATTTTTCCAAGTATATGAGTTAACGTCGAGTATTCTGAGTAAGATGTTATCAAAATCTTAATTTGAAAATCATTTACTAAGTTGCGTACCCAGGACTACGCGTTATCAATGAATCCACCAGGATTTGCTTTCGAGTTGAATTTATAAACTTCCAGTTAGCATGAGAATACATAAGATATAATTTATTATTATTATTATTTATTATAATTAACTTAATTATTGTTGGGCTTTAGAATTTCTTTTGATTAATGAACTGATTTGAATTCTGATGAACAAGTATAATTGAATTCAGAAAATGGAAAGGCTGAAAGTACTTATTTTCAGATTTTTCATAAAAACTGCTAGCAAACCCAATGGCTGCAGGAAAGTTGGAAGTATCAGAATGTTTCCTTGTAGTTTAAAATAACTCCAAAGAATGAAAAAGTGTTCCTTTGGTAATACGATCCTTCGAACGCTGAATACGTGAAATGAGCGAGATTACTACCTACTTTCATCGTTTCCCTATTTCCGGTCTTTAATTGATAGTGAGATCTAGATGAAAGTTCAAAATTTTTTGTAAAGTTCTGAGTATTTCATCACATAGTCAACGTTTCTTTGACATCATTTCCAACAGAAACGCTTTTTGTCCAATCTTACGACTACCAGAGGCCTTAATGAAGAGCGTAGGATTGGATTCGAATGTAATTTGCTTCTTAAAAGCATTTGATAAGCTGACAATATGAATTCTGTCTTCTACCTAGTACATACTATTGATTTTTAAATGAATTATGAGAACTGTATGACTGATGATCCATTCAAAATAAAAGACTGAATTATCCTATTTACTCTGGATGTAACCCATAGCATATTCATTAGTACTGGGTAACATCATATGATTCATTTTAGATCTTGCAGTTTTTGTGCACATATTCTTACAACGTACGGTTGGGAGAAGAATAAGAACAGTCACAAAAACGCTGTAAATGGACGAACAGACGTTTTGCCGTAAACCAATGTTTAGGTATCAAAGGCACAAAACATGGTGTCTGACAACAGAACGTGTTAGAGTAAGCAATTTACTTCGTATAGGTACGAGAATTATCCAGTTTGTTTGGTATGAAGGACCTACAATAAGCATTTTCGGAAAATCGTTGTTCTTTCCTGCAGCATTACAAAACGTTCTATATTACGTATGTAGAATGCAAGAAAGTAGAAATACAACAGCAGGAGATTGTGCATTTTTTTTTCATTAGTCCGAGGTCAGAGTCCCAAATGCCTGCGTGTTCTTCCGGCCAACGTTGAGCCATTGATCGCAAGGGGAAAAAACCGGTCAGGTCCAATTGGTGCTCTGTGTCCCCCTGCGACCCCACTACAAAGGGGCGTCATTTTCAGGTCATCCTTCAGGAAGTCGTCCGTGCGCAGGGCCCCTACCGATCAGACGCACGCCAGCCCAAGGGCCATAGCGTGAATCCTTTCCTTAGAATGAGGATCATAGTCTTCAATGAGTCATTGAGGACACCATCACACCATCTTTACTTTCATTTCATTTCAAAACCTTGTGACATCCCAGACACACCGTCGAATGTAGTAGTAGGCATAGAGTTCGAAGTAATTCGGGCATTCTTTTCTTTAAAATATTTTTCGTGTTTCATTATTCTTATAACAACTAGCTGTAATTTTTAATATGAGGCCCTGGTTCGTCTCAGCAGTGTGGAGAGACTTTCCCGGCGCACTGTATAATGGCTAGCACACGCGCCTTCCCCCGTCAGGTCCTGGGTGCGGAACCTGGGAACTCAATGTTCAATTTGTGCTGGACAAAGTGAGCTCTCGGCTAATTTTACTTTCTCGCCTTACTTTCTTGCTGCGGTAAACGACAAGTTTTAGATAGAAAAACTCTTATTGCCGCGCCCCGGTAACGGACAAGTGGATACCTCTTATTCCTGTATGCAGTAAATTACTTACTCTTACACGATTTGTGATCAGAATCCATGTTTTGTGGGTCCTTGATAGGAAAAATCGATTGACAGTAAAAAGTCTGTCTGTCTGTCTGGCAATGTTAATGCCTAAACCTTGCAGACAATTTTCTCAAAAATTGATTTCCCTCCCGAATTAAAGGAACTCGAGTCCCTACGATTTGGAAACGCATATTTTGATTTTTTTAAACACTTTATATGAAGCCTTAATAACATTTTCACTTTTCTCAAAAATGGCGCCAGAGGTTTTAGGTTAAACTTCGTCTTTAGATAGTGTAGACACCTCTTAAAAGAATTGTCGTCGAGCAAGTCTGTTTCGTTGAAATCTCTGATTTTTCGAAAACTGCAAAAGTTCAACATTTTTTCAGTGTTTTCCTACAACTACAATATTGAAGTAAGAAATATTTCCCCTCTCATAAAATATGTTGTTTAAAGAAATCTTGAAATAAGATCAAAATAAGATAACGTATAATTTTTGCAAATATAGTTTTTAAAAAACGGCTCCAATTTGTTTCTTTAAATTTTTTTCTCGTATGAATGATAAAACGAGTGGTAGTAATAACATTAGTGGTGGTTTTCTTATTCCTGGCAAACTTTCTGAATTTTTGAAAATTACAAAAATTTACATTGCGAAAAGAAAATCGGTTCTAAGAATCATATCTTTAAAAATGGTCATGTACAATTATTTGAAAAACAAACGATTAGTTTTCGCATAATTTCTGCATGAATTGAATGCAAATTATGAAAACATTTTCTCAATAACCGCTCCAATTTTGTTATTTACATATTTTTCACGGATAGGAACAAGGGACGCCTTCAAAGAATGGCGTCAGTCACATTTATTTTCGTTGAACTCTCAGAATTTTCGAAAATTGAAAAAGTTAGAAATTAATGCGAGAAGTTTGGTGCTGTAGTTGCATCACTAATGTTTTTCGTTGTCCTCTGCTTTCCCCGCCTCCATTTCATTCTTCATCATCATCGTCCACCATTCACCGTCACTCAATATCGTAAATCATAACTCATGAGCTTCAATGACTTTAGTAGTTAATATTCCTCTAATGCCTAAAATCAATAAGTAAAATAAATCTAGAAATAATTAATAAATTGCGTTGTACTTAGTCCTATTATAATAGCTTTTCTTACCTTAACTGCTTTTATAGCGATCAATGAGTCAAAGAAATAAATTTCTACAACTTTGCGCATTTTATCACTGTAAATTCCAGCTCCTCAGCTCTCAATAAAGCACGCTCTAAGAAAGCGGCGACATTGAGTGTCCTGTTAAACCGTTCGCAGTTTGAGGTTAATGTGGTCACAGACAGTAAATACTTACAGGAACATTCTTCTGATGAAAAAAATGTGTGTGTATTTTAATTTTTTAAATATGTCGTTAGGACACTTCAGGCTATTCTTTCGCCTAAGACAACGTGCAACATCGCATAAATCCACGCTCTGTAGGAATGACCTGCTACCAATGCAAAACTGTAATTAGCAAGTGTTTGAAATGCATTCACAAATACATTTCAAGTTTATTTTTGAAGAAGAATTGATGAGAAAGGTCATATTTGTTTAAGTAAGGTACCATTTGCTGACGGGTTAGATGCGATCAACGTAGAACTACATTCATTCTCCATGCATTGTTACTGTTTCGGACAGATCAAAGCTATTGGATAATAGTCAACGGTCCTGCCTCCTCCTCAAAGTTGAAAGCTTTGGTCACTGTCTCAAGGATCTGGGATCTGCTAACCTCTATTGTAGTTTCCAGAACTACTTCCTCAAAGTAAATCGAGCGTCACCTCTTCCACTTCCTTGGGCGGCCACGGAGCCCTTGCCCTTCTCCTTGTCCCACGGGCAAGGGCGCCTCCTCCGCAGCCGCGCCCACCGGGGCGACCGCGCCCTTTCTTCCCGCCCTCCGCCCTCGGAGCCCGCCCCGCCCTGCGCCTCCCTGCCCGCCGCCCTCGGCCCAGGTGTCCGGGAGGGCGGAGGCGTCCCTGGAGGCGCGCGGCCGCCGCCCTTCGCCCTCCGCCCTTTGCCTTGAGGGCCACCCTAGACAACGCGACGGGCAGCGGCCCCTGGGGGTCCCCGCGGGCCTCGCCCGCACGACTTACGGAAGATGCGCCATTGTCCATCCGAATGGGCTGGTTGAGGGGCCCCTCAATTGCCGCAGGAAGGTAATGCGGTCCGAGATGCATCCGGACGACCCACATGACACGCGGTGGTTCAAGTTCTTCGCGTCATCGCTGTGGAAACTTCCTACCTCAATGAATACCTTTAATTGTCAACAACTTCAATGGTGTAACTTTTTAAAAATATATTAAAAAGAAATCAACATTAATAGACTTGTTTTTAACACTGAAAATATGTTTTTATGTAAACTTACTCTCGAGAATATTGGCGAGAGGTGATATTAGAAACAGTCAATAGATGGAGACCTAGAGTGAGAACGTTTAAATTTAGGAGTGAGGGAACAATACTATACGGCTGATACCATATGGCTGTAACGTTTAGAACATTTAGGCCGGAAGAAGATCAATAAATATCCATGTAAATGAATATAATATCATTGTGTAAATATATTCAAACGAAATAAATAAAAAATTGATGTACACAAAAGCACAAGAATTAATGTACAAGTAAACTGGTACATCAACTCATTTTGTTTATAATATGTATTTTAACAACACATCTCCAATTCTGTGTAAAGAAAAGCTAAACATGAAAATTACACCAAAACACATACAGGTTGGTAAGCTTTATAATTAATCATCAAATTAAAAAAGGTCCTTGGATCATTATAAACTTCAATTTTTTGATAGTTAATACGCGTGGAACCTCTCCAAATGATTATTATACATTATCATAATGCAGTGCCTACTGACTTGAGGAAATTACGAATAATAGATTCCCATTTGTCTAAGCTCCTAAGTAGACCTGTTATAGGTAGACTGAGAAGGAAAGGTTTTCACAAAAAAGTAAGTCGAAGATCGGCACAATAAGTGGAACTGCGTATGCCAGTCACAAACGAGACGGCATCAAACGAGATCGAAGACTTGTGTTGAAGAACGACTGACAACCCGTCTCCTAACCATATCGCCGTCCGGCCTGACGTAAAATAATGGACTGAAATGTTTTATTCTTATCGGGTTCGCTGTCGGGATCATCTGGGATTGACGCTGCCTTCCGGATGCGCCCCGGTGGTCGCTTGTCGCCCGCGACGCCTGAGGAAAATTACAGGAGTTCCGCAAGGCTTTCATTGAAGCGCGCCTTTCACACGGAGGCTCGAGATTGACTTGTGTAGCTCGGCGCCAGTGAGTAATTATCATCGAGCAGAAGGACGTACAAATTGACCTGTCCGTAATAGTGACAGCAACGTCAAGAAATAAAGCGGACCACCATCACAAAGCGTTTTTCTCCGCTCCTTATTACCATATTCACCGCTCACGATGTGCATATCTTCGCCGCGCATGGAAGCCAGGGAAACGAGACGGCGAGTTGACGTTCGCGATGCTCATTTGCAATCATTGTCATACAGCCATTATGAGGTGGCGCTTGGGCGGCTCCAACGGCAAAAAAAAAAAAGTTTGGAGATTGAACACGGGCTTTCATCCTTGTACCTGAAGCAGCGAAATACGATGCTCAGTCAACGGCTAAGAAAGGAGCAGGCACTGACTGCCCTGTGGCAGACACATCTCAAATAACACAGGAGGTATGTGCTTTTTAACTTCGGATAAAAGATATAAAGAGTTCTGATACACACTATTAATAAATATACCAAGATTGTTAATAAATGTATCATAAAAAATGTAATAAAATTTTTATATGGCCTTTCTCTTATGAGTAAATAAGCCTTTTTTACCACTTTTCAGATATTCTGAAATCTAACTATTGCAAAAACTTAGTGTTAATTGGTATATCACCAAAAGAAAGAAAAAATTAACTTCGGATATCAGATAAGAGACAAAATTTCACATTCACTTCTGAAGATGTAGAAAACATTAAAGACCAGAAAGAATCATGTGTGGTATTTCATTTTCTTTTACTTAAAAATGAAAGATCTCGAAGACCTTCAACCATATATAACAATTTAATGACTTTTTGAGAATTAATAATCAAATTCTAAATATTGTTTTGTCAAAGTATACTAAAGCTCGAAAAGTTAAGGTATACGTGCTATGCACTGATGATTTTTACATGTATATTTAGGCCTCACATCTGAAGCCGTTAAAAAATTTCAGTAGAGCGACAACACTTTCTGGAGAAGAATAAAAAGAAGTATAGCCTCCATTAATTTGATAACGATACCTTACGCTCCTATTGCAATTTTGTGTTCACTTTCCAACGACCTGCCATTAAATGTAACGTCGCACAAAATTCAAAGACCACAGGTTGTTAGTGACCTATTTACTTTACAAGTAGCTGTGTATATATTTTCAGTTATTTCCTGTATCGCGTGGCATAAGGATCGATTGATGTTTTCAGATTTATGCACAAGGTGTAATTTCACGTCGTTTGCCTGCTGTATTAGACTTTCTCGCGCGATCATGCCGGGGCTTGGTTGACGTCGGCTGCAAAAGACCTCGTTGGGTCGCGAGTCAAAAGGGCTGCCGTTCGGGAACTCACTTTCGCCTTCAATTGTTTGGGGGAGACCTTTCTATCGAATAATCTGCATCTGGCCTGTGCTGATTTTTGGTTCTTGACAGCATCTAAGTGATTGTAGACTATGCTTTTCAATCCGGAGAGCATCTTCCTAAAAGTGAGGGTGCAGAGGGTGAGGGTGAAGTTGCGTGAAGCAAAATGACCAAGGTAGTATGACCCTGTGGCCGTGGAGCGGTAACATGAATTCTTTGAAGGTGAGAGAGCGGATATTACGGTCTTAGAAGAAACAGTAAACTCGCAAAAGGCGTACCAAAACTTACGACTGCAACTTGAGGACCGAGAGTCATCAAATAAACAGTTTTACATGTATTGAAATTTAAAAAGTTAACGCATTGTTGAAAGTGACGTGTGATTCGAGTCCCTGGTCCAGTCAAGATGAAGATTTCAGATTCTGAGGGTTATAGATCACTGACATTATTCACAAAACTAACAAAAGCAAGATAGGTACCAACTAAGGAAGTATAAAGGAAACGTTTATGAATATATGAGAGTATATTACGATTATTAAGAACGAATTATTATTATTATTATTATTATTATTATTATTATTATTATTATTATTATTATGACCCCATTCACAACGAGGTATCTTTTGTAAGATACTATAGTGGGATACACAAATTATTACCTCGTCTTTTCAGCTGGGAAAAGTGATGCCTGAACATCTACAATGATCTTGATTTTAAATAAACATTGAAGAAACCCTGCAATGACGAACACAACTCATGCAACCCGTATGTTTCGTATTTCCCTTTTGTCAAAAACCTTAGGCCAAAATTACGGAGGAGAGTCTTGCTTTCCGTGGAGTAGCAGCACAAGTCTCGAGTAAAAGAAGAGGGGGAGAGTGAGATGCGCGGGTGGAGGCTGTGGCTGAGGCGACGGAGCGGCGGCGGGGGTTCGGGCGGGGCGGCGCCGAGGCTCCGGAGGCGTCGGCGACGCGCAACACGAAATCGCGCGCGGCGCGCAAAGAGAAGAGCGCGACGCGATGCGACGCGACGCCTCCGCGGCAGTTGGTTTATCGCGAGCGGCGCGATCTCTATCGGGAGCTCCGGCCTTGTCGGGGTTAAGTGATGATATAATTAAAGTGCGGGCGTGCGCTACGTAACCTCCGGTCGGCGGCGCGCCGGGCCCCGCTGACCGCTCGACCACCGACCCACCGCACCGCCCGCGCCCGCGCCCGCGCCGGCGACCGGGAGCCGCCGAGCGGGCGGGCGGGCTGGCGGGCGGGCGGAGCGGGGGCGGGGGCGGGGGCGGGCGGGCGGGCGGTGGGTAGCAGGGGCGGGCAGGAGCCCCGCACGGCGTATGATTATCATCTGGGGAAGGCGAGGAATGAATTCCCTAATTAAGCGAGATACTGGCTTTACGCTGGATTACGTCCACCCGTTAATTATACGGCACGAATAAGCGAAGTAGCAAGGGGGCGTGTTAAGGGACGGGAGACTCAGAAGAAACGACGTAAGTCTGCCTTCTGCTCCTCCGTCTCCACGCCTCGATCACCGCCGCCCCCACCACCACCACCACCACTCCCACCGCCCCCGCCCGCGTCTCCGGCGCCGCCTCAGCCACTCGCGCGCTTCCACGAGCCGAATGTTGCGGCTAAGCCACCTATTGTTTATTTCTTTTGAAGTTTACCCTGCTCTCGCGCTGGCACGGCTCGCTTTCCACGGGATAAATTTAGCTTGAAAAACGTCTTAATTAAAGTATATTCCGGTTTAAGGCAAGTTTTCCGGCGCGCGGTGCCGTGTCGCGGGGCGGCGGCGTTGTTAAGTTCACTTGAGGGGATAATGGGTGGCCGTTGCGGCTCGTGTGGGGAGCTGTACAAACTTGGCGCCGGCGCGGGAGCACTGGGTGCTGTGCAGTCTTCGCGCCCGTGGATGCACCCGCCGGCTGAGGAACGGAGGGGAAATCGGGGAAGCTTAAACGCCGCCCGGAAATCTGAGAGGTCGCTCTCGGAGTGGGTGGTCGGATCATACAAGCATCGACGAACGCGGAGTGTCTCCCTGTTTTTAGGAGATGCAGGTCGTGAAGAACGAAAGTTGAGAAATAGGATACGTAGAAGGATGATAAAATTAAATGTGTATGTGCGGGAAGATTAAGAAAGAAAGCAATGACATGAATGGAAGGGCACAGAAATGGAATATATAAAACTATTAAACTAAAATAACATTGCCAAAAGCTTATACAAAGAAACTTGAAGAAAATAGGAAGAATTTTGGATTTCTTTAGAGCCGTTTGAATTCTTAATTCCTTCTAGAATGTATAAAGAGTGGTTCTCAAAACTAAAGTAAGCAGATCTCGAGAATTAGGAGCTTGGTTTGTTGGCGACATGTGAACAATTATTATCAGAATGTAATGTCCTGCTGCAAAGAATCATAACTCAATAAAGGTATTAATAAGATAGTAGGTACGTGCAAAGGTTAGAATGTATTGTGATTTTCATATAAAATTCAAAGATATTTCATTATTACAAATGTATAAGCATTCGGTAATGACCCATGCGTTCAATTCGACATAAAAAAAGTTAAAAACTTCCATAAGAGGATTTGAGGAAAATAGTGATAACTATTTTAATTAATAGAAGACGATATTCTGAAATTTAAGTTGTTCAAATATCAATCTACAACCGCATACACTTTTTTACTTTGTTGTGACAGGTTAGAAAGTTATGTTTCTTTATCATCACTGAAATTATTTACTTTCTGTATTTCAATTTTAATTTTTAATACATTGAAAATTCCTTAATGCCCTGTCATTTCTTCCAAGAAATTTCTTCCAGGGAATATATTAAACCTTTAGCCATGTGGAAAGAATACAATAGTTTAAGTAAAAAAATTGGTATAATACTCATAATTAAATTACAAAATCAAAATAGTGAAAATCAATCTCAAGATCTAAATTTCATTTTCTACTAGTACCATATAGCACAAAATTTTGTGTGCCAATACTAGTAAAAATCTTTAGTTTTTGAAATGCTCATAACTTTCTTCAAATTTCAAAACTTCATGAATGAAAATAGTAGTGCTACTATCTGTTCATTACGTGAATAAAATTTCCACTTTTTTCGGATAAAGAGAGTTAAAGTCTTTGGTGGAGGGGAAATTAAGTTGCTTAGCAATTTATCACAGAATCTACAGTTTGTTTAACAAATCAATTAAAATTTAATGTTTGTTATAATATAATATATTAATGTATTTAAAAAATTTCTTGCTTTATAATGGTCACACGAAATTTTTGTCCCACTTTTCAATAAACTCTCTTTTTTATCGAATACCATCAAACTCCCGAATACCATCAATTTTGTGGTGAATCTAATCTTAATGTAATTACTAGTATCTGAGCTTCATCGATGACATCAGTAAATTTCTCTTGAAAGTTATCACTTTATGTCGAATATTATTAGCAAAATAATATATTTTATTTTCCTTAGAACAGCAAAACTCATTAATTTACAGAAACAACATATCACTGACTTCTAAAATTCTTCAACGAGCAGAAACAACAGAAATTTACAGAAACAACATATCACGAACTTCATATTGAGCACAAAAAGTTTGAAAGCTCAATTCTTTTACTTGTATGCTTCGTTATCTCTCTCTGCCAAGAGACCTGTTTGTCTTTCGAAAACCTCTCTCCCTTATCATTCTCCACAGGTATCAATTAAAATTAGCAGAAGATGAAAATTAAGCAAAGCGTAAAAACAGTAAGCAAAAATGAAACCCATGGCAGAGACGTCGCTCTAACATCGATCTCCGTCTGTTGACAGCTGGCGTGAAGCGGCTCCTCATGCAGCAGCAGCGGCAGCAGAGCGGCGCAGCTCGCGTGCCCCGCAGCGTCCCGCCGGAACGCGCTGCCAGCGCTCACTGCACGTCCACCGCCGCCCGACGTTCTAATAATATTCTATTAAAGCGGCTAATCGTGGGTATTTCATTACGAGTAGCAGGAACGCGTGCACGGGCGCGCGGCCGCCCAACCGCCCGCCCGCTCGCCCGCCCCCCTCTCACTTGCCCACCTTGTCGGTCTCGTGCGCCCCGTCCACCCGTCCCGTCCGCCCCGTCCGCCCGTCCCGTCCGTCCCGTCCGCCCCGTCCGCCCCGCCAGCCCCGCCTGTCCGCCCTCCCGTCTGCTCGCCCGCCCGTCCGCTCGAAAGCTCATCCCCTCCGCCCTCTCGTCCACATCGTCCGTCTGCCCCGTCCGCGCGCTCGCCCATCGCGTCCATCCACCCGACCACCCGTCCCACCGGCCCCCAGCGACTCGTCCGTCCGTCCGTCCGTCCTCGAGGCTGACGCGTGCGGAGAGAGGCGGGGAGTGGAAGGGGGAGAGGAGCGGAGCGTTGGGTGCCGGGCGGAGCGGGGCGGGGCGGGGCGGGGCGGGGCGGGGCGGGTGGGCGCGCGTCGGATGCCGGAGAGCGTCCACGAGATCGCGTTAAATCTCCGCAGAGGCAAAAACGCGGCGCGCCGCCGGCCCATGGAATTTCGGGCGCGGCGGAGGCGACGGAGGCGGCGGCGGCTTTGGCGGAGGCAGATACTAGGCGCTCGGGATGGCCAAGGGAGGCCGTGCAGGAGTTGGGTTGTGGAGGTGGCACTGCAGATGGCGTTCAAGGAGACGTTCAAGGAGACGTAGGCTAGTATTCGACATGGTGGTGGGACTAAGGGAGGTAGTGATAGCAACAATGGAGAAGACATTCCAATAGTCCTGTGTGGTAGTTTTTTTTTGGAAGCTATCCATTTTTGGAACAGCAAGTAACTATTCCCGAAAAATCCTAGTAGATTTTTTTAGGATTGTCGTTTCCACACTGCTTTCCGTTATTTCAAAGCGTGGTATTCTATCTTTATCATTCATTATCCCAAACATTTCAATTCAGATGAATGTTTGAACAAGTTAGGAAAGATAAAGAATCAGTCATACAGCCTATGGAGAGGAATAAGACAATGAATTAAGATGATTGTGACGAGCACAAAAGCAATGATACTTCTAGAAAATGTATTGGTGGACTTTACATTGCTGGAAATAGAAGCACAAAAAAATGGCAGGGCGAACGACAGGTGAAAAGAAGTAGGAGAGATGAAAGAACTCGCATCATTCAAAATAGTGGGGACAGTGACTCGTTGAAGGTAATTACAGAAGTGGCTGTGGCATGCAGATAGTAGCAGTGTAGGATTACGTGGCATGCTCTGTATTTAAGAAAGGCAGGTCAAGGAATAGATAATTGGAACCAGATAGGGAGTGCGGACGGAAATCGAGTGTGTTGGAATTTAAATTGTTGAAATGAAAAGGTTGACAGATAATTGAGACCTCGCTTAAAAAGAAATAGAAAACATGCAATAATATAGTAATAACACAAAAAGTAATTGAAAAAAAAAACTAGAAACGAGATATACCTTGAGATTAAAGTAAAACGGTGAATGAACGTCAAAGCCAAACCATTCATAAAATACAGAGAAGTAGGAAAAAGTCTATTGCAAACGACTTCTTAAGAAAAATGTTTCAAGCATTAAATAAGAAGTAAATGTGTTTAATATTTTATTGTTTTTCGTAATTGTAGGTGAAAATACGAATGAGATTAAAAACATTTCATTAATGAGAAAATTTAGTCACCAGGAGAAAAGTTCATTATCATATTCAATTTCACCAAAGCTGTGAAATGGGAGCTGTGAAACCCATGCTCCCGAATATTCTAAGCTACATTATAAGGAAAATAGAACGCAGCAAGTTGTAGTAGGGATGTGGAGAACAGCAGTGGGTGATAAACACGAAGCAGTTTTGTATACAAGGAGTCAATGCATGTGGATTGACAAGATCCGTTACGTTTAACTAATTTTAATTATATTATTTTTTGTCTTTTATTCGACCAAAATTTTTTACGAGTTCTTTCAAGAGTTACATTTCTCTTCTCGTCTTCCTTTCTTTCTTTCATTTACAACCTATCCTTCTGACGCACGTATGCAAATTCTGTTGTCTGATCTATTCATACTCTTCAATTCCCACTTTTTATGTTTTCTTTTTTCACCTTTTTCTTAACTTCATTTTCAAGCAATTTGATTGTAAATGAATATTGTAGTGTGGTAATATTTTCTGTATTACATACCCTCAGGAACTCTGGTTTGGCAATATTTCTTACAATAACAATTTTTCACAAGCTTCCTTTAACGCGTTAGTTCACTGAAAAAGAGAAGATTAAACATTTCATTGAAAAACAATATTTGGATCACACAAGGAATTATACCATAGTGTAAAAACAAATTACGCTTTCAAACATCATCCGGTTTCCATGTCTACTTCCGAAAAGCATTTTAAGGAAAGTAATAATATACACAAAAAATAGTACAGGCAAAATGACTGCAGCCTACTTCTCGCTATCACAAGACATAGAAAAACGCCTCTTCTGCGGTGCTCTTGCTCTCTGCCTGAAACACTCCTACGCTCCTTGACGTTCCCAACTGCCCTCTTCTTTCTGCTCCACCTAGTCGTCGTCCGCGTTCACCGCCTTCGCTGCCCGCCCGACCACGCGTGACGGCGCGATGACCGGTGGCGTGACCGAATCAGTCCGATCTCGCCGCCCCGCCCCGCCCCGTCCCGCCCGCCCCGCCGCCGTTCCCCGCTCCGCCTTGGGCGCGCGCGAAACGTGAGCTTCCACAGTCTTTTTTCCCTCCCCTCTCCCCTCCCCCTCAATCCAGAACGCGGTAAAATATGTGAGTTGTTATCGCGACAAGTGGAAAGGAAGCTGTTTCGACTTTCGACTTGTCGTTTATACCACGCGGGACGAGTTGAAAAATATTTGTTGTATTTATGCTGGCATGTCGCAGTACAAATTGCGAATACCATTTTCACAGACCGTTCGTTTCAACTTATGAACGATTTCAGCGTTCCTTCCATTACGGGCATGCACATAATGACCTGCGTCCGAGAAGCATTAAGGATGCTGCTCGTGGACAAGGGGGTAAACGCGTAAGAACACAAAATGGCTTCATGATTGGAGGAAGTGGCTGGTTTACAGAGCAACTAGGACGAGAAAACAAGATCAACTTAAGAAAAGAGCTTAGATTCCAACTGAATGCTTAACAACGTTCTGAGATGAGATTTCGAATTCTAGATACAGGAATTGCAGAGAAAGGATTTTTTAAAGATAAGAGTTTATTTATTCTCGTCACAATCAACTATCACATTTTTTTGGCGTTTAGAGATTTTGTATAAGAAATGCAACTAATAAAAACAAGAAACGCATTTGTAAATGGATTCTAAGAACTTAGATCTATAAATGTATCGATTACAAATGATGCTGAAGATTGTTCTCAGATGGCAGTCATTTTATCAGTTTCATATTGAAGAAAACTGTCTTACTTTAGTCTTCATACATTTTGCGTATGTGAGCTTACCAGGAAAGGTTGGATGGCACGCATGGCTTACACCAAGAAATAAAAGAATATTTCTTCATTTGAAACACCTAAAAGAAATTGATTTACAAAATGTGAGAAGCCACTGTTAGAACATTACATTATTAAATTTTATTTTACATAAATAACAACTTCCAAATCTGGTTTTCACTAGCACAAACTTGTATGCAGTGTAAATGGCACTTACGGCAACTGAACTGCTGTATCAGTGACACCGAGCATACGCTCATTTGCAATAATACATAATTATTGTTGTTATTATTATTATTATTATTATTATTATTCATTTTCCTCTAATTCACGATTAAAAATGTTATGAGTCGGTTGATTATAAAGTCTTCTCCGGGTTGCAACCAGCTTTTTAAAGAGTAGATCTAGGGACTATCGGTGCCTCTACAAAATGTGGGCAGTTTCAAATAAACCAATTTCTTGCACTTCCTGGTCTTTTGAATTACCCGGGAATTTAGCCAAATTTATTATTATTACTATTATTATTACTATTATTATTATTATTATTATTATTATTATTATACAATGCACCTGCTTGTGAAACTTCATGCAGATCAGCTCGCAAAATCTGCTAGTAGCTAGGCTATGTTATCTTGCAGGAGGTAGATCTCAAGATCCAAAATCCTGAGACAAATGCTAAGCGCGTGCATGTCTTCTTTGTTCAACTCTTGGAAACCTTTTATGAATATCAAACTATTCAAGTTAACAATTTCTCCTGCCATCAAGAAAGTATTTGAAGCAAATGTACAGGCCGAATTCTACCTACAGAGTTTGTTTCTTTTGATTTGATAAATCTATTGTGACATTTATTAATGACGCAATTTTGATTGAGAAATCAAGTTTGATACAGAGATTATTTCCTGCTCTTACTGACATTTGTTCATTTTCAATTTTCGGAATCACTGTTTAGAAATCTGATTCAATAAGCGATCTACAAAAGTGGTTATTCATCTAAACGGCCTTCATCACACAGAACGTCCTAAATTTCTGTTTCGGAGATCTCTGCGAAAGATGTAACGAGCGTTCTGGACAGCCCTTTAAATCTCGTAGTTTGTCCGACACTACGATCTGGTCTTACTAAAGATACATATAATCTAGCTCTTCTTTTACAAGAAAATTTCCATGTCGTTACATATTGTGCAGATGTTGGAAGTGTCACCTGCCTCGAGAATGTGAAGGTTGTAGTGGCCCGAAAAACAGATTTAATATTTGTGTTTTAGAGATTTGTAAAATAGATCTAATGTAGACACGTGTGGTATAGTCCTCATTTCTTTAAATCAAGAGGTCTTTTAGTTCTTTCAAAAGAATCAATTTCCAAAAAAATTGTTTCTAATAAAAAACATAAATTATTTAAATATTACCCGACGTGTTAAAGATCTTTTTATTGTATTTACACAAAAAGTAAAGTGAATCAAACAAATAAGTAAATGACTTAAATGTACTGGTAATATATACAGATTTTAATTTCTGAATTGAATACAAATATACTCCCTGCATTCTCTTTGGGATGTCAGGTTTTGGAAAACAGGTGCCCATGTGTGCACTCTTTGGACACATTTATACAACAACCTAACAAAATTAATAAGAATGTTAACAATAATAGTATAAAATTAATAAAATTGCCTAATGGGAGGTTCAGGTTATTGGACCTGCCCTTCTGCCTAACCACGTCAAAAATTACTTCCTTAACAAAGATAGAATAGACAATTTTATTTCCAAATGCAAAATGATGGTCCATCCACGCGTACGCAACGAGCAGTCGAATAAACCCAGAAAACCCCAATAACGAGCCGTACAAAAATGACGTAACGCAAATTTCGAGTATTTTCAATACCCCCTCCCACTTGTAACGCCTATTTTTATGTAACGCAGCGTAACGCTGCCTCAGACCTCCTCCCTCCCCCGTTAGCGTTACGTAATGTACCCTAATGTCCTCACAACGAGCCCTTTTCCAAAGCCAGCATTATCACAACGGGAGCCCCGAACGCCAGCGCCAGGGGTTCGAAGCCGGACGGGGCCGAGGGTCGGCGAGGCGGGCTCGAGGACCGGTTCCCCGAAGCCCGGCGCGGCGCCTCGCTGCGGGACGAGGCGCGACGTGGCGGCGGCGGCGGCGGCGGGCGTCTCCCTGCTCCGCGCCCTGAGGGCTCCGCGGCGCCCACCCGCCCGCCCGGGGGAAGATGAAAGGGACGAGGGCGACCTATTCACCTCCGCGCCCCGACCGGTATCGCCGTCGCCGCTGTCCCCGCAACCCGCCGCCTTGCGAGCGGAGGGGCAAGTTCATTATTTCCGATGTCGCGCCGCGTCGCCGCAGCCTCTTTAGCTTTCACTTTTCTGAGTATTATTCCGGCGTCTCCGGGATGTCATCTCTTGACGACGGGGGCTACGAGATGGCTTGGAGCCGCGTCCTCCTGTTATTGTTGGAGCCTTGCTCCTGCACGGGAAGAGCTACTCGTAGGAATTCCAATCGGAGTTTCTGCAGATGAGGTAAGTGTTGTAGGTATCCCAGTGGATAATGTCCAACGCAATTGGAATTTTATCATACGAATAACAAAAGAAACTTAAGTACCTAATGCATGTGAATTAACTGAATCATTTTATTTCAGTTTTAAAAAATATGTATACCTAACCGTAGTAAAATTATGTAAGAAATCACAATTGTAAAAATGTACCTTCAAGACAAATCTAAAAGGCCAATAAAGAATAAGATTATAAGAATCCTTTTATTTACTTTTCGTTGATTTCCCTCTCTTTTGTTGTACCAGTAGTACAAGCGATATCCACTTGATTCAGAAGACACACACAAATTAGAATACTTTCCTGTACCATATAAAAACCTAATATGAATACATAAATTTGATTATTTAGAAATCTGCATATCTGAGAACGTTTTTATCACTAACAGACAATAAGGTAAAGCATGTAATAATATACACATTAATTATTTCCGAAAATAATCCTTATGTATAATTTAAAATATTTTATCTAAGATATTCCTTCTACAATTGTCTCGGAACGTTTCATTTATTTTCTATCTAGGTGAGTATGAAGTTAACGGACAAAAACAATTTAAATAATTTTGATAGTAATTGAATTTTACTAATTTTGATGAAAGAAAATTTACGCATAAAGAATTTTCCTCAAGGTTCACTCTACAACACTCTCGCCTTCACTCAGATGACTTCTCCGCACATTCAGCATCTCGTTGCCCTTGGTGGCATCATTAGAACACTTCGAATGACTGCGGATCGGCAGCGGTAAGACCAAAGCATTCCGAAAGAGAGGTACTGTCGCAAGTAATTTCAGGAAGGAAGTCTAATTTATCCTCAGAATGTTGATAACTATGCTTGACGAGAACCCAAATACCTCGAAGCCTTACGCACGAAGGATTTTCTACGTGTTTCACGAGATCATGCAATATTAGACGGCCATATAAAGTATACCACACACAAACAAGATCATTCTAATAGGTTTCCAAAGGCTCTGCGGGTTCTCTCCGCTTTTCAACTCTCTACTCTTTGTTTCAATTCTCTACAATCTCTATTCAACAACAATGTCCTATCATTACCATTCCTAACAAATTGTGGCATTAAACGAATGCAAATTAATTTTATAAAAAAAAGATGAAATGATTTTAATCTACGTAAAATTAAAACTAAAGAATCATTACAGATATTTCAGTGCAAGCTACCTTTGCTACTCCACTGCATTATACTAAATTTCAAAATAATTTAAATTTTATTTTAATATACTATTGTAGTAGTTCAAACATAATCCAGATTATCTAATTAAAATATTGAGTAGAAATTGTTTATTTATGTCAAAAACATTTTAAAACTGTGTGTGACGAGCTATGGGGAGAAGTGAAATTTGTGCACGTTTTCATAATTCTGTGATCTCTATCCTAAACCATACTCTAGTCGAATTCTGAATACAGAAAAAAGAGCGGTTTTTTCAAGTTTTGTTGAAAAAATATTCACTCCTATATAATAATATATATTTTCAAAGGTAAATTAGCTATAGATTTGTGCCCTTAACACTCATCATGTTCTTCATGAAAGAATAATAATTTTGGCCGCGACAATATGGAAAACAATAATTTCAATAACTATATTTCGCACTGAAATTCACAAAACGTGCACAAATAATGAAGTTACATTTATGTCCAGAAGCAAAACAAGAGACCATCTCAGCATTTGCTCAAAGGATCAGGGAAACTGGACGAAAAACCTGATCGAAATGGGGGCCAACAACCCAGAAGCTGTGGTACAGTACTTGTTACAGGTTCTTTAGAATTATACAGTCCAAATGATAAATAATTACATTAACTATCATTGTTAAAATTAATGTTACTTTCCTTTTGATACACGGTATAGTCTCGAATTGAATAGAAACAGTTATGCAGTAAAAAAGATTTTAATTGGGATTTAAACTTTTCTATCGAATTTATTCGTTTAATGTCATCTAGCAAAGTGTTGTAGAGTAATGTACATGAATTGTATGTGAGCTGTTGATACTGCCACCTGATGAATACGATTACTACGTCGTGTGTTATACTTACAGACATCGGCGTTTGCTGAAAATATATTCCCGCCCTTAAGTAAGTCATTTTTGACAAAAACTACTGATTCGTAAATCAGGAGACAAGGTAATGGTAAAATTCCTAGATTAATAAAGAGAGACTTACAAGAATCACGTGGGTGGGATTTGCTTATTATTCGTACAATTCGTTTCTGTAATCTGCAAGTCTGGGCAGGAAGTAAGATGTGTTTCCCCACAATATTATGGCATATCTCAAGTGGGAATGAACATTGTGTTCAATTCATTTAAGTGGGCATTCCATTTGAGGTTTGACTGAATTGATAGACCTAAAAATTTTGTGACTTTAACATCAGTCAATTGCACACCGTTCATTTTCAATGGAGTACTGAATTGTTTATTTAAAATGGAAAACTCCATTGAAACAGTTTTCTTTTCATTTACTATTAATTTGTTATTACGGAACCAATTTTAAACATCTGATATTGTACTATTTACGGTTTCTTTATTGCAAAGAATATTTGTATCATTCGCAAAGAGAACTGTTCTTCCACTTCGAATCACTAAAGACATGTCGTTTACGTATAATAGGAAGAGAATAGGGCCTAAAATCGTTCCTTACGGGACTCCACGTACAATTGGCAAAGAACCGGAAAGATGTGTACATAAAGTTCCATCATTCCAGTAAGGTATTTCTACTCTCTGAGATCGTTGTTTAAGGTACAAACATAACCAATCTAGAGTACTACCACGGATTGCATATGAAGGAAGTTTTGAAAGTAAAATGTTATGATCAATGACGTCAAAAGCTTTTGAAAGATCTAAAAATATTCCAATAGTTGCTTTGTTTTGATCCAATGATGAGGCAACATCTTTAAGAAAAGAAAAAATGGCGTATTCCGTAGATTTTGATTTTCGGACTCATGTTGGCAATCTGAAAACGCGTCTTGTTTATTGAGAAAGATTTCCATTCGCACATAAAAATGTCTCTCTAATATTTTTGAAAAAAACTGACAAAAGAGAAGTTGGCCGATAATTTTGAATGTCATTTTTGTTGCCTTTTTTGAAGAGCGGCTTAATCTTAGCTGTTTTAAAAATATCTGGAAAAATTCCGCTGCATAAGGATGCATTAAATATGTGAGTTAACGGGTGTATAATGGCAGGAGCACACGTCTTTAACAAACAATATGGAAATTAATCTAAACCGAATATTTATTTTTTAGTTTACCGATTATATTGAGAATTTCTTAAGAAGAAGTTTCGGAAACGAACATTGTGTCTAAGATTTTTAGGGAAACGTCAGATGTTGAATTTTGTGGCTGAAAACCCTTAGTGAGATCGGCAGCAATTCTCGAAAAGTATTGGTTAAAGAGACTAGCCACTGTTACCGGATCGTTCACATCTCTATCGTTATCTTTTAAAACAACATTCTCTACAAGGTTTCTAATTGATTTGGTCGTATTTTTTACGATATTCCACATTGATTTTGTTTTGTTACTCGAGTTCAAAATATCCTGATCGTTTTGGAAAAGGCAGCCAGTACAGATTGTTAAGTAACAGTAACAGTAGGTAGGGAAAAAATACAGAAGTGTGACATTCTTTAAATATTTTTGGTACGTAAACAAAAAACAATTCCAGTTTAGTGCGTTAGTAAGAATGCACGTTATTGTTAAAATGGTTACTTTGATTGAAGATAAAAATATTTTACAAAGCTCTTACAATAGTTTGCTCTCTTTTCAATATCAATATCCCCATTATCTTCAGTTACAACTAAAGGTAAAAAAGAAATGCGGTTCGAAAATTAAATGCCCTACTACAAATATAACATAACATGACACACAGCACACTTTCAGCAATGATTATAAAACTGTCCATTCAGTCAGTCTTAAAAAAAGTTTGAAAGTGAGGTTTGTACTCTTTGTGCATGGACAAACTTTTGTCGTGACGATAACAGCAAACTTTACAAGAATAAATACGTTGAAAATGTCCGCACACGTTTGCCTACAGATGAGTGAAGGTAGGAATAAACGTCTGCAAACTAAGTTCACAGACAAGCCTCTGTGTTCGACTGCAGTTTCTGAGTCTCAGACGGCTAGAATGCATTTAAGGTTCATCGGAAGTCTAGAGACTAATAATTCGTAGATTTCATTTTCATCACTGTATTTATTATTACATTTGTAAAGGTCAGTTCCAAAATATTCGTTCTATTGCCATACGTGAAAATCACCTACAAGCGAGTAATGTTTCAAGTGAATATAGTTTGGTAAAAATCATATTTTCAACATACGTACACAAAACCACTTACCTGCAGGAGTGTAAATGGTTACACATATACTAATATATAGCAATTAGTGAGAAAATCAAGAAATGTAACTGCTAGTTATTCACAAAATCGCACAGCAGAAATTTGAATAAAATTTACATTTATCCTATTCATCGTTGAAAGCAGCATTTACTGTCATCTCAGGGAAAAATAATTATGAATATAGGATATTTGCATTTTACTTAAACATCTTGGATATGATATCTGTCGTAGAATTAATCATCACAGCACTTGTCGCTGATATAAATAACAAATTGATTTTAGCACTTCTACATACAGTGCCATAATTTCAGCTTGTATTAAGCAACGTAATTTAGAACGCAAACGAAGTTCCAGTAACCAAAGTGCTTGAGAATAGTCTCCCACTCACGAAAATAATAAAAATGTGTTGAAAGATTCCAGTTTTTCTCTCTCATTTAATTTATATTTAAAATAGTTTTGGAGAGAAGTACTAGTTCATGGTATACATTAAATTTATTGTATCTGTGGATGAAAGGAATAAACATGAGGATATCTCTATTGAAGAGGGGCGGATCCAGAGACAAATTTTGGGAGGGGAAATTAAAATATG
The DNA here is from genome assembly GCA_031308135.1 of Acheta domesticus. Classification (NCBI taxonomy): domain Eukaryota; kingdom Metazoa; phylum Arthropoda; class Insecta; order Orthoptera; family Gryllidae; genus Acheta; species Acheta domesticus. The sequence goes on along the minus strand of JAHLJT010000631.1, from coordinate 201,825,977 downwards.
TTTTGGTTGAATATGTCATATTACAGATTTCGTAAACTGTCGCAAGCTACACTCAGCTCATGCTGCGATTAGATTTTATTCGTTTTAATAATTATTCGAAAATTCTTCTGCTTGATAGTTTCGTGACAAGTTAAAATTAACAGTTAACGAACATTTTTTTGGGGGGGAGGGGGGAGTTCTTCTCCCTTCCCGTGGATTCGCGCCTGTTATAGAATAATGATATTTTCAATGAACCCCATATGGAGATAAATCAAAATCTACACTTTACAGTTTCCATTTATGATATAATCAAACGAAGTCGCAAAGTTGGTATGACTCCCACGATTACCTCAGGTCCCAACTACTTTTGGACTCCCAAGACAAGAGTGTAATATTTGGGACAAAGTGAAGATTCTTCCGAGGTGCGCGGTAAGCGTTCCTGGGCGAGACGGCGGCGGCGGCGGCGGCGGCGGCGTGCCGGGGTCGGCGCCGCTTCGGACGGCGGCGGCGGCGGCGGCGGAGGCCCGCGCGCGGCCGCGTCCCGCGTCTTCGGCACCGGCTGTACCCGCTGCCCACGCGCCGCCGCCCGCCGTACAGGCGCTCGAACAAGTTTTTTTGACGCTCCCCGGCCCCGCCCCGCCCCTCCCCACCACCCCCTCCCCTTAACGTCCCCGCTCCCCGCCCCGCCCGTTCCTTCCTCCTCTCTCCCCCGCCCCGCGCGGACCACACACTCCCTCCCCTTCCTCACCTCCGTCCTCGTCCCGCGCCGCGCCACGCCGCGCCGCGCCGCACGTCTACCTGGAATTTCTCCTCGTGCCGCCCGCCCGCCCGCCCAACGCACAGGGCCTCTATTCATTTTTCTCTTTAGTCATTTACGTTTTTTTTCTCCTAAAAAAAAGAATGTCCTTTTTGTTTTTTTTAAGTATCCATTTTTTTTGCGCGAGACGTCTTGACCGCCACACACTTGAAACATAACCTCTCCGCATAAAAAATACACACAACTTCGAAATGAAGGGAACGTTATTAGAGATATTTCAACCGGGCGCTGTGCTCCGCTCGCGACCGTACGCGCTCGCCGCGCCGCCGTGTGCCACCTTAACGGCGAGGTGAGAACTAGTTGAGAAGTGAGTTACTGGTGGGAGCACCGGCCTGGGCGATTTATACCGGCATAACTTTCTTACCACCTAAATTCGCTGATTAGCAACCGAAACATAAACGAATTATAAATCACGCGAACGCACAGGTGCAGTTTAAGCGGAGACACAATATTTGGACGACGCGACGCGACGCGAGCGGCGGCGGCGGCGGCGGCGGCGCGCGCTGTTCGACCCGGCGCTCGCGCGCGCGCGGTAATGAGGAGACGCGCGTGTAAATTATCGCGCGTTTCGGGGGTACGATGTTATACGTCTTAAACGGGCCGTATTTATTCAAAACCGGTATGGTGAGCTTTATAATTCGAAGCATTGCGTGATGAAAAGTATATTATAGATTATTGCCTGTATAAATTAAACCGGGGGTCCTGTTACGCCACAGACAATGAGCGGCGGTATAACTCTCGATTTGGTGCTTCAACGGGTGCCACGAAAATGGAGATGCAGGGGCGTGATGCAGCGGAGCTCTTGCCCGTAGTGGTAGAGTGTCTTATTGCTTATTGTGTAAGATTCCAGCTGTACTAAACAGGGGCATTCAGGAGGTGACGTACGACACGGAAATTGGAGGGTGGTAATGTAGTATGGCAGACCAGATAACGAGGAGCGAGGAGCAGTTGAAATTTCTTCCCTCCGTCATAATGGGACTATGCAAGAAAAGCTTCATCAAGTTAGGAGAGGCATAATTGTGTCCGGTTGCTGTTTGCGATTATGTCAGTGAGAGGATGACGCGGGTTATGAGCGCCCAGTGACAGCGCGAACGGGTTGGTGACGACAATTTGAAACGGTGACGGGCGTGGTTAACGCGAATCGAAGAACTGAAACAATTGCACGTCTCTGGCAAAGGCACTGGTGATGGCCGCACCACTGCCTCTACAACTGCAATAACATGAGTTGGGTGGGTGAGTAATGTGGTGATCCGGCCATGGGTGGTAGCGCCGCGTGTCTAACAATGAGAGAGGTCGAGCCCCGCGGCGGACGGGCTTGGAGGCGGCGGCGGCGGCGGCGGCGGCGAGGGCGGGGGCGGGGGCGGCGCCGGACCCGCCAGGGGCTAGGCTCCGCGCTGCAGACGGGCGGTGCCCAAGCTCGCTAACGGGAAGGTCCACCCGCGGTGAGCGTTTCCGAGAAAGAGGAGAAGAGAACAATACCGGGAGGCGGGGGAGGTCGTAATTTTACGATGGACGTGAGCGTTCCCTCGCTGTATGGGGCCGAGAACGTATGGGTTTGAAATGTGTGTACGCCCATCGTAATGCGATGCGTTTATTTTGAGACTTTCCTGCGTTGGGAGTCGAGGGAGTTGCAGTATCGTAAAGACAAAAGTATATAACAGTCAGTACCGCACGTACACTTCTACTGTTTCAGTTATTAATTTCGACAGTAGGTGTATTTCTTCCTAAAGTAAATATGGTTTCTAGAAAATATAAACGTTTTAAGAGAAGGAGACAGTTTGGAGTCTGGTTATGCAGTTTATTTCTAGGAGCAGTAATTTCAATAAAAATATATTGTCTCTGATTCATTATTTAAGGAAGAATTAATTTATCGACGGCAGTAAAAACATTCACTGTTTTAAATTATAATCAGGTTAGCCAACACGATATCAGAACGAAAAAAGACCTTGCAGAACTAACTCTATAAAGTTCTAACAGTAGCACTTGTCTTGTAACCCCTAACCTGTTGCTTCCTACTTGTATTCTATCTTTTCTTTAACACAATATAATAAACTTTAAACGAATGTGTTCTGCTGCATTCATATTCCAACCAGGTAAGAGTATTAGTATTTAAATAATTATATTGTAAAACATACACCACGAAACATTCATTAACATTTCATGAATTCTTCTTTGAGGAGCTCGACTCAATGATATACGTCCCCCCAAGTGACGAAATTAAATCACAGTCAGGTTGAGATGCTACCTGAATTTATTAAGAAAAGTGCCATGTGAGTAATTATTCTTTTCAAAATAAAAAAAATCAATTGACAGACCTTAACACGATACCACAACATTCATAGGCCAACATTTTGTTTCTAAAATTTGTTGTTTAGTTTATCACTTCTTAAACTCTGAAGTGTGATCAGATCTGGTTAAAAAAATAAGATTATCAATGTTTCCTTTGTTTCTCTGTGAAATAAATGGTATTAAAATTTTAATAATATTTATTAGATGTTAGTTATACATCATGCCTGACTGGCTCGTTAGTTACAGGGCTTGCTTTCCACTACGCTACCCCGAGATCGATTCCCGGCAGAGTAAAGTAAAATTGTGCGCTTTCATTACAAATGTCCCAGTGTCTATTGCTGTGTGGCGATGAGAAAGCCTACCCATACGTTATGAAGACCAGAATACACGGTGAAGGGATGTCTTTGTGCTAACCACACGAGTCCCTTATCTCATGGTGGAGGGCTGGGCCACCGCTGGTGGGCCAAGGCTCGTATTGGGCTTTCGAGATATAGGACAGGACAGTTATACATCACGCAGTAACTAAGGACAAACCCTAACGCGGACATAATCTAGATCTACAAAAAAATCTCGTATTGTTCTTTTTTTTTTTTTTTGAAATATAATATTGCTGCGTTTCAAAGAGACTTTTAGCCTAACGTCCAAGCTCCCTTTTAGTTACATTTTTTAGGTTAAGAGGTTTTTTTAAAAATTTATTTATAGTCGCATCGACAGCTAGGTCATTAGCGACTTTAACATTGCACATTTTACAGTTTATATTTTACATTTTACATTTACAGAGTTTACATCCTATATACAGTTAAGTACACCAATTTGTTTTAAAAAGTTCATAACTTTGTACACACTGTCAACGTTGTCTAAACAATTCTTCATGTTACTAGGCAATCCACTTCTGTCACATTGGTAATCTTCGCATTCTATTAAAATATGGAAAATTGAGATTGTAGTACCACATTTAGGACACCTGTTCACTGGTGTTTTGGTCATGATATAAGAATGAGTCAAGTTGGAGTGACCTATTCGTATTCTAGTCATTATATATTGCGTTTTCCTATTCTTGATATACGGTTGATGCTCCCACACATTATTACGGATTAAATGAAATTTTGTCCTTGAGTTTTTTCAGATGCTGTTCCATTTTTTCCAGATGCACTTATTAATAGACCTTTTTTGTTCTTCTACAGTTAAGAGGTTTTATAAAACTGAGATTGAAGAAAACGTCGTACAGCAACATCGTCTTACTCTAATCGTAATCGTTCATTGATTAGAACGACTACAAAGTTTACCAAGGACCAAACACAGAGCAGCGTATCGGGTGTGAGCAAGAACCGGAGATTCAAGTGTACGATTTTGCCACTACAGAAATTTAGAACAAAATCCACGAACTTATTCCCCCATATTCAACTCCTCTGTTTTTCTGTTTTTGTCTTTCAATACTCTTCGTGCACACATGCGGGCGCATCAATTGAAAACTAATAAAAATGAACCCGGTGATCTGAAAAAAGCATGGAGTAGAAACAGAAACGATATACATGCTGTATTGTATTTTATTGAGTATGACTATTGTGTAATCACCGAAGGTTTGCTAACAACGCTGTATGAAAAATGAATATGAGAAACTCACTGGAAAATTTAAAAAAATGTAATTAACGTACTTGGATATTTTTAATTCTGGAAAAACTACACTATGTTCTGGTGGTTTATTATCAGTTTTGCTTCTATCTTTTATTACAAATGGATTTCTTTATTACCTAATTTCTTACACTCCGATTACTAACTTTGATTGGAACCACTTCAGTACATTCCAATATCTCACACACACATTAACAGTTACAGGTTTCTGGCAAACTACCTACGAACTGCTGTCTTCACAAGACTCCAGTCCAACCTACGATTTATGAGAATACGAGACGTGGTCTCGTCACAACAAAAAAAAAAGAAAGATCTTTCGGTTCCATTTTCTGCTGCATTGCGGTACAGAAATTCTGAGAAGCGCGTGGTATGAAATTAAAAAAAAGCACGATGTACTATTTTAATTAGAAGCTATGAGACGCCCCAAACAGAGCAACAAGAGAGAGAGTGTCCGTTGTTTTTACGCTGCGTCCGCATCTGCTGCCTTTTTACAGGGGAACTGTTTTGTTATTAAAGTGGGGCGTGTCCAACTTACGTGTTTGGAAGGTCTCGCAGGGTTTTAAAGAAGCAGCCGGACTCCGGAGCGCATATGCGGCTGAGCGAAAACGCAAAATGAAACGTCAGAAGGGTTGTGCAGGTCGCGCTCCTCACGGGTCGCTCCGTCACGGAACGTTGCACGTGAAAGAAATGGATTATACACATACGTGAAATAGTTGTATACACGGCGCTACGGCCCCTGCACTCCAGGGGATCTACTTGTTCCATCCGATGTTGCTTACACGAGAGTGTCTTACTCAATGGTGGTGAAAAAGAAAGTATGTAACTATCAACTATCTTGCTGGAGAATGATACGACTAAGGATATATCATTCGTAGCATCGTGCTTGAAAAGGGTCGTGGTACGTGTTTTCAGCAGGGAACAGGACATATGAAAGGTAAAAATATTTCTCTGTTTTTCTAAGGCAATATGATATTGCATCCGAAATGTTCAAATTTACATTTATCGAACTACACATACGACTCACATTTTATAGATAGCATTCAAAAATATTTTATGAGTTGTTAAATGCACAGATGTTTTGTTTCTATTATTTTTTCTTTGAAAGAAAAGTGTAAAAAATATGTTTTCTAGATAGAAACTATTCAAGTTGTGGTGTTGTGAAGGTGACAGTCATCTGCAGACAGCTTAGTTTCGCATTTGCGGAAAGATATATAATGCTCATGAAAAAAAACGAGGAGATCCAGGTCTGTGGACTCAACATTAAGAAAATTATTCTCTCCCGCTGCATTAGGGAATCTAGTTTTGAGTAATGACACAAGATCATAAAGGGAAGATGATCAAGATATTTTGGTCATCACCGGGGAATTTTGTTTAACATCAAAGAAATAACAATACTGCTACAAAATCGATTAATTGAAACAACAAAAGCAAAAACATTAGTATTATGCAAGTGTAATCTGTCATGCGGATGCGGTTGTATAAACATGTTATTATTCTGCAAATTAATGCATAAAAGGAACATATTGGGAAGTACAAAGACACTTAAGAACAGAAGTTTCCAATGTATATAGAAATAAAAATTGATCATAATTAATTTCTAGAAACAAGGCTACATTTAAAGTGAACCACTAATTCTAATGAATGTGCTATTTATATTTGTAATTTTTAACACTAATTTTCCCCTAAGCAAATGAAGAGACAATGCATTTATTTCCATCTAGCTTAAATAATTACACATGCATTATATTGTATGTAACTGCTTGTCGGCACTAAACTCCACATTACTTTTAAAACTTACGATTGATGAAACGAATATTGGATTCATTACAAAAGACATATTTCATAGCTGGTAAAATACCAAGAGATGCACGTCCAAGGAAAATTAATTCGTTAACTAATTCACGAATCAAGTTCGCTTATTCATCTTAGTTTTTTAGCAAATAGTTCGAAAAAGACCCACTACACCTCGCCATTCATTTCGAAACCCCGTACCACATTTTACTTTGTTGAAAAGCTGGCCCCCAGAGATACGTCTCCGCGCCCGCGGCAGCCAGCCCCAGCCGGCCGCGCCAACCGAGAGCGTGGCAGTCAAAAAATCTCCTTTCACTCGCGCCCGCGCGCAGGATTTCGCAGTGGCCACGTGCGCGGCGGGCGAGCGAGCGTTGACGCCCGTCAGCGCCGGTGTCCAGCTGACGCCCCGCTGCGCGCCGCGCCGCGCCAGCGCTCCCGCCGCAGCCACAGACTCCACACTCGCGCCTCTGTCATCGCACCGTCAGCCTCGTCTCGGCAGCACCGCCGCGATCGTCGCAGCAGGAGACGACGGACGGGGAGGCGTGTAAAAGATCCCGATGAAGAGCAATGGCAGCAGGTTGCAGTCGGTGACACGTGGTGCCAACGAATCCCGACGAGGTGTATAGGGTACTGATGGGTGGTGGGTGATTGTGAGGAGATGGCCAGGATAGCTGACAGTCTACGGTTTCCAGAAGCGGAAGTCGTGAGTAGAGATTTGCGAGGACCATCTGTGGGAGATAGCGGAACGTGATGGCTCAGACGTGATCGATAGTGACGAGCGATGGGAGGTAACGGTCTGTAATACCGTATATGTTTTGGACCATAAGCTGGCGGATGATAGCGAGTGGAATTAGGGGGTAACGGATTATGACGGCAGGTAAGAAATACTCTCAGAGAGAAAGGAACGCACAAAGACAAACTATGGTGAGTAAAGAGGAGAGGAGACGAAAACGCGAGTAGACCTGGGAAGGTCACAAAAGGGACGAATGCGAAATGTTGAAGAATAATACGCATATGAGGGAGTGACCGGTAATGTTGCACATTGCGAGCAGAGGTAGACAAAGAAAGTGTGCAAGTATTTCATATAGGGTCATAAGTTTCTAAGAAAACATGGAGGAGGTGGCAATAACAGGCGTTGGAAATACTTTGAGCGCTTTGGACGGCGGTAGAAGGGTTTGAAGAGGAGTGGAGGCTATATAGGGCTTTCCCATTGCGTTGGAGATCAATAGAGAACTTTCCAGAACAATGGAGGGCGTTGGAGAGTAATTAAGGGCATTGGAGGGCAATGGACGACGTTGGAAGGCAAAGTCAGATTGAGTATGGTATGGAGAAAGTATGGCGGACGTTGGAAGGCGATCGAAGGCGATGGAAGGCGATGGAGGGCGATGGTAGGCGTTGGGGGTCGTTGGAGGGCGATGGAAGGTGATGAAGGACGTTGGAGGGGAATGAAGGCGATGGAGACGTTGGAGGGTGATGAAAGGCGATGGAAGGCGATGAAGGGTGATGGAGGGCGATGGAGGGCGATGGACGATGTTGGAGGGCGATGGAAGGCGATGGAGACATCGGAGGGTGATGAAAGGCGATGGAGGGCGTTGGAGGGATTTGGAGGGCGATGGAAGGCGATGGAGGGCGTTGGAGGGCGATGGAGGGCGTTGGAGACGACGAAGGGAGTTAAAGGGCGATGGAGGGGGCTGGCAGGCGCGCGGCGGGGCAAACGGGCGCGCTGACAGCGGAATGTCAGAGCCGCCCCGCGGCGGGTGGCCTTCGCGGGAAATTGAAACGGTGCGATTACGGCGCTGACGCGGGCGATATATCACTCCATCTCTTTTTAACCTTTCATTAATCTCGTTCCCTTTCTTCCTCTGGGATTTTTTACCGTTATCTCGCGTGGGATCGCCGCGCTGCCTGCGACGCGCGTGTCACGGGCTTCCGCGCTGCGGGGGCGGAAGGGGTGGCTCGCGCACGCCCCTCGCGGTGACATCGCGAACCACGCCAGCCACCCCCGCGGTTGCCAGCGGATTTAACACTGATTCCGCAATAAAATGGAACATTCTCTCTTGGGTAACTCACAGGACAATTGACACAGATATGCGTTCAATATTCGGAAGTTGCGTAGGAAATATGTAATTCTATTTTCACCAGGTGCCTCTCCGTTGGTTAAGGAACTGTAGTTACTCAACATTTCACTATTCTGCTCAGAGGGGGCTAAGTTGGACAAATAATTTTTACTATTCAAAAGTGAAATTGTTCGCAATTTCCAGTGTTTGTAAGATAGTCTGATACTAATTTGTACTAATCGTTTACAGGATAAAAATAAAAAAGTATGAGAGTGAAAAAAACGAACACTAGTATTTCTTATTTGAGAGGATCATTTCATTTCGTCACGTTTTCTTTTAACCTGGAAAAGTATGCTCATTCTTGCTCCCTTCTTTCCCCCTCCCTCCTCACTCCTCACTCCATACTCTCTCTCTCTGTCTCTCTCTCTCTCTCTCTCACTCTCTCTCTCTCACACACACACACACACACACACACACACACACACATACACACACATATCTCTTTCAAAAACTAATTGGAAAGACGAAATACCAGAGACTGCAAACTTAAGTTTGTGAACTAGAATGTACGATTGCCAAGGAATTATTTAAAACAATTAAACAAGCTGATAATAAAACCATACAGTTAGCGCACTTGCATTCACAACATCAAAGCTCTTCACAAAATAAAAGCTTACAATCTTTGAGATAAACTCAATTCTTGGTCTAGCTCCACACGATTCCCGCTCATCTGGCTTCTCCTCTGGCACGTGGAGTCTCCTTCCAACCACCGCCAACCCCCGGACGAAGCGCCAAGTGCCGGCCCCTTTGCATCTCATGCGGATACCTCTGGAGCGGGCGCGGGAGATCCTCCTCGGGGGAAATGCCTGAGAGCACAGAGCTTGCTGCGGGGAGCCAACCGTTCCGCGAAGGCTGTCGCGGGCCGGATACCCGGAAAGACCGACCGCGGTGGCGGAGGCACGGCGCGGCGCGGCGCGGTGCGGCGCGGCGGTCGCCAAGGCTGCAGCCGCTGATATATCGTCAGCGTCGGGCGTCAGCAGCCTTGATACGCGCTCGCTCGCTGGCTCGCTCGCTCGCTTGCTTGCTTGCTCGGTCGGTCGCTCGGGCCGTGCCGCGCGGCTGGGCGCACCGAGGTTAAGCAACGACGCCCGGGGCGGGCTGGCCGCGCGCCCGCTCCGCCGCCCACGCATCCCGACCGCTCCGCCGCCGCTGACGTGCAGCGCAGTAGCGCGGGAGCGCGCGCTTCACGACTGCGACTGGTGATGGCACATTTTATCAAAGCATCGATACATCGATGTTTAGAGATATCACCACAAGGTTTTCGATGTCGATGGAAATATCGATAAAAACATCAATGGTTTAAATATGACAAAGTAGATGACATTTTTCCTATCCTGTTTCCATTTTGAATTCGAATACTTTAAATGAAATACTAGTATATTTTATTGTTTGGGCATGTATCAATAAGTTAATAATAATGTTTGTCGAATGTAAGGAAGGAAATAAAAAAAAAAAAAGGACATCGTGTTCTGCTATTATTCCATTTACTCCCTTTCATTCATTAGTTATCGAAGTAAAACTTCATGTATCTAATATTCGTAAATGTTAATGCATAATATGTCAACATTAATTTAAAGAATATTTTACCTTAAATCACTGTTATCTTCATTTTCTAATCAATATTCAGTGCAGAAAAATGTCAAAATGCAGTTTAACGATATTAAACAAAATCATTGAAAATGAAAACAAAATATTTTAAACTTCGATGGTTATGGAAAAATATATCGATCTGAAAAAAACATCGATGTTTCTGGTGAAAAATATCGATGTTTTAAAAACATCGATTTTTTTTGTCATCCCTACATGCAAACACTCTGGCAAAGGAGGAGAAACGGATGCCAAATGTGGACCACACTCACTCTTATATACGTTCAAAACTACGTTGCTAGAGCGGAATTTATAACCTTTGATAGCCAAGATACCTTTCCAGTCTAGATAACCTTGGCAGATTTGAGGTTCATTTGGAATGTTGAAATCCCTAAAGGGAACGTGTTTCTCAAGAAACTGCGTGAAGTATTTTTCATTGCTTTTAACGTTAGCTCATTCAACGCATTTTCATTACCTGGTTCTAAGTTTATTGCGTTTCATTGTGGGAGTACGTATTACGTACTATTTCCTTGACATGCGTAAGTTCAAGTTCCCTCAGGAATAAAAACTTATTTCCACGAAGGCGTGATCTCGTATTACCTCAAGTGATCCTTCAATTACTTTCTGGCAAAAAGAAAAGTCTTTCATTCAAGAAAGTTTTCATCGCTATAATCAGAGAGCCATCTATTAAACACACAAAACAGCAACAACAACCATGAAACGTCAATTAAAAGCAGAAAATTGTTTAACGTTTCGCTATTTTATTTCCCGAACTCACTCCTAATACATGCCAGTCCAATATTACTACCGTGTTCTAACATGTTCTATATGCTACCGTGCTCTAAGATGTGAAGTACACTGGTAGTAGAAATGTGAAATGCACGGTCCCGTCGAAGTTTTGTAAGAATACTTCAATCATTTTTTTTTAAATTACCATAGCAGAATTTGTATTATTCGTTCATAAAACGGCCACTTACAGGCATTGAATCAAAATTTGATATTTTATTTTTTAATCAAATTTGTTCAAAGAATTGGTCGGCCCGACCAGGATTCGAACCCAGGCCAGTGCTTCCAACAAGGCGACGGAAATGGTGACAATTACAGTATATATTTTATTTTTAAGATATATACCACAAGACCATCAAAGCAATGTCTTACCATTAACTGCAGCCCAAGAAGTACGTGAGCAATTTTGCCGACCTCGTCATGCATGAATACTGCATTTTCTGCAAATGCATGCATTTTGCTCCTCTTGTCTGCAGGATTCGCTACCGTCTCCTACACCATTTCGTCCCATCCGTCATCCACCTCCTTCGCCCCCCCCCGCCCCTCCACAGCCGTTCCGCCTTCGCCACCACTTTCGCCAGCGCGACGCGACGGGGCGCGGCGACTGTGGTGGCGACGGCGACGGGGACGGGGACGGTCTCGGCCGTTTGGCAGCGCGATTGGCGCGAGCCAACTTTCGTAACGGTGTCCGCCGGCCCCGCCGCCGCCGCCGTCCCCGAGCGCTTCCTGCTGCGGAGGCCGCGGGCTTCCGTCAGGGCGCGTGATTTGTGACGCGGGTTCGCGCGTCGCGAGGCCGCCCTCGCACCTTCGCCAACGCGCCAAGCCCGCCGCTCATGCAGCTGCACCCGCTGGCACGCCCGCCGCCGCGCGCCGCCACCCTCGCCGCCCCCTCGGTATAGAAGAATTCACGTAAGAAAAAGCAAATGTGACAGTTCGCTAAACAAGTGAACATCACATGTAATTCAGAGAAGTACCCCTTTCGCCGCGGCAGCTGTTCAGAAACACGTGCACCAGTACGCACCTTACATTCAAGACTCGGTTTTAAAATAAACATTATACTTATCACGCAAAAAGTAAATTCCATATAATGTGTATAAAAGAAATACATTTTTACAGAAGAGCACATAGCACTGCACTTCCTAATTTCAATTATTTCTCGTGGTGCACTATATTTTCGTCGGACGAGGTCATCACAAAAGGAAGCGTCGAAACCATTTACAAGTTAGCCAACTGCAAACGAACAAATCGAGGAAGGAGAGTTCAATGGGATCAAGGGCTCAACGACCACAGAACCTTCGGTTGTGTTGCCAGCACTAGCTGTCAAAATTGCTTGTTTTTACATGAATCTTTCTTTAGCGCGGGGATGTACCTGTTTACAGGGTTTCGCCATTCCTGGAGGCTAAGGTGATCCACTTATTTGTCGCGATTTCCGTTGCGACTGAAAATGCGATTTGATCCACTTGGTTATTTACTACGTTGTTTTAGATGAGGACACGCAGTATTAGGGTATTACGCAAAAACAAGAGCAGACTAATGTGTTTTCAAATACTCCGTGCAAGTTATTTACATTCTCCATTCAACAACACTGTATCATTAACCCGACTAACAAAGTGTGACATTAAAAGATGTAAAATTTGTTTTACAACTAAAAAAGCATTCATACTGATTTCAAGTGGATAATGTATGATGCCATTTTTCAAATCAACGTTTTAGGATATTTATTTATCCTGACATAGCAGGTACAAAATACCATATACGTGTTTTTTTAAATGTGTAAACGGGAATTCTATCTGTGACCATGTGTTGTGACGCGTTGTTTTACCTAGTGGGTTGCCGAGTATTTACCATATGAAAGGAGTTTTAGTGTATGTTTGTGATCGATTATCACGAAAAAACGTGTTTCTGAAGGAAAGTATCACACGCAAATCTTGGAAGAAGGAAGATATGGACAAAGATGAAGATTTCAAAGAGCAGCGGAATATAATTACTGAAGAGACGCCTGTAGATTTCTTGTTCGTTGGATAATAGTGGGTAAGTGAGAAATCTCATATTTACAAGTGCTATTGCAATATCAAAACTTCTCTTTACGTCAAGACTATTATGATTTATATCTATTTTATATTTGGTGCCATTTCTGATCAAAAATTGCAACCAAAGCCGCAATAAAAGATATCGAATACGCCTATATACAGTCATATAATCAATCCTTAAAACACTCACCCACTCACAAAGAAAATTAAAATTATATTCACCTATCTACAATCTTCGATACAAAAGATATGATACAAAATACATTATAATTGCCACCTACCAATACGGTAACACAAGTGAATGCAATTTATGTCGACGGAACACACATTCTGATTGTTACTAACATCATCTGCGATGTTCTTTTATGACAGACACTACACTAATTCCCCCGTTTAGAAAAAAACGTCACGGTGCACAATGAGTTGACAAATTGAGGAAATTGTGCCACGTGAATACAGATTTGGTCAACAAATTACCACTGAAGTAATATTTTTTCTTCTTTTGAAGCAGGGAGTAATTATGAGCGAACGAATGAGTGGTAGAGGGATCACTGACTCACAGTTAATATATTTACAGTTAATTCATTAATAACATGTGACGGAGGAATTAGCATTAGCACTCATTAGCCAGTTTTAATCAACGTAAAAGCGTTTTCGAGAAGATTGCAAGGCAGGCAGCCCTTCTAAAACTTCGTTTAGCTACGCATTTCTCTTTGTAAATACGTATGTAGTGGGAAACTGCTAGCTGCTCAAATACACTTCTAATATTTGCTGTACTTCTTGAATTGTATAATTAAGCTTTTTTAAAATGTATATTAATCCATTTCAATAAATTTAATATTAGGCAATGAACTTCATAAGAAATGCAATGAAAAAAATATTTCATGGACTCTACCATCATATACACTGTAATAGTGACAACTGTTACAGAAAAAGAATATAAAAAAATAAAACCACCAAATGAGAAATATTGATAACTTTTTATACATTCCAAATATGTTATCAATCATATGACATTTTATAACTGGTTATTTAAAGCACGTTTTCTTGACATGCATACATACATAGAGCAAATTTTTCAAAAAACATTCGTCGCAGTGCAGTTAGAAAGACTTTCAAAAATATCACATTGTGTTTATTTCTGGTTCCCTCCAAAACCTTCCACTCGGTCTTACACCTGCATGAAGCACAGCAACGACGCCAGCCAGCGTACGCGCCACGCCCGCCCAGCCGCGCCCGGCCGCCCCCGCCCACCCCCAACCCTCCCTGCCCCGCCCCCTGCCCGGCCCGCCCCGCCCGACCACGTCGAACGGGTTCCGACCGGCATGTGTTTATTAACCTTCTAAATCAATCTCCGAAGGTCCCAGCCCGCCCCCACCCGCACTTAGCCCAAACAATACGTCAGATAACATCGTAGTGACGTAACCGCGCCTCCACTCCCCTGCAGCCTCCCCTCCCAACCCGCTTTCCCCTCCGCCGCCACCGCCACTGCCTCCGCCTGCCTGTTGACCTGGCCTTGATATCGTTCCGCCGAAGAGGTCAACTACGTTAACGTTTTTTAATACGGCAGTAATTAAATGCACACACAGTCTGCTCAGTATTCATATGTAATTTATAAATTAAGTATCGGTGGGGTCACGGTGTAATTTCGTGTCATAACAATGACCTCCCCATTCATAACAAGCGCCGCGCGGCGCGCGCTCGCGGCCTGCGGCTGCGAAGCCGCTATCGCTGGATCTGCACCTGTCAACGCGCGGATTCACGCAGCGTACACACACACACGCGCACACACTAACACACACACACACGCACACTCACCGCCACGGCGCCTCTGAATATCTTAATCCGTGAATATTTTATTCATTATATTAAAGGATATTTATGCAAATACGAAGAAAGGTCGAAGACCCCTCGTACATATATTACGTCTAAATAATGGATCCAGTTCCTTAATGCATGCCTCGCCTCCCGCGGTGACCTGCGGCCGCAGCGGTGGTGGCGGCGGCGGCGGCGGCGGCGGCGGCGGCGGCGGAGACGGCGATGGAGGCGGCGGCGGTGAGCGCACTTTCATTCATGCGCGCTCCATTCACCCGCGACGCCAACGTGGACAACGCGGGTGCAGCTCTTTCAGGGGGGACTGGGTTAGGAACGAGGACACAGGAGCTGACCGCCAAGCGGAGGAAGGGCGGGGGGTTGTAACTCTTGCAGATACACTTGCACGGGGTTAGGCGCATGATTGATTGTTTAACTGATTTTTACGAGTTTCCGGGTGCGTCAACTGTCGTGATCATTAATCTTCCAAGCATGTTTTTATCATGGGAGGTGAAGGCAATCTTCCCCTTCCCCCGATATATGGTGAGATCCGGCATTGACCTACACTTTGGCTTGCGGGCTTTTCTTTATCCAGATGTCTCCCACCAATGGCGCTCCCCCCCCCCCGCACTCGGGACTAGCTCTAAGCTCCTGCCTGGTCTCACGACATGTGTGTGGCAGTGTAGTGCATGTAGATGTAAGTGTATCGACGTAAGGGGTGAGGATAGGACAAGGAAGAAGAAGAAGAAGAAGAAGAAGAAGAAGAAGAAGGAAATTTCGCGGGCGTCCCGCGTGTTACGATACTGATCCGGCCTTCGCTTGGTGTTGATCAGAAAACTACTGATTAAAGCAGCCGGCCTTGAGAATTCGATTCGAGAATTCGAAATTGGCCTTGAGAATTCGAAATTCGAGATATCTGATGAACTCGACCCTGCTACGAATATCTAGCTAGTGTCAAAATTCCAGAACTCGCCGGGACTGAACACTAGGACCTTCCTGTCCGAGGCATGGCATTGGCGAACATGGCTTATCTCTCTGTACAAGCGTTATACCAGTGGTGTCAAGGTCTTCTACTGGTGGCAGTGGCAGGCTCTTTGGCACCGTAGCATGCCACGAGCTCCTCTGCGCAACTAGTGGCGGTAAAGGAAACTATTAGTAACCCCGACGTTTTACAATAGTGAATGGTGTCGTCTCTGAGTGATGAACTGCATGGAGGGGCGATTTCGTGGTGGCACTCATGCCACGGACTCCCGCTCGTGGCATCCACCTTGACAAAACTGCTTTAATACTTTTATTCAACTCCATTATTCTTACTCTAATAAGAACCCCACTTATTAGATAAATTTACCTGTAAATATTTTAGGAACTCTGAAGGATGTCCATTTTAAAAATACATAAAATTAAGGTTCATCATCTTAATCTATTTTCTTGGAATATTGAAGTTAAAAAAATCAGTATTAGAAAAAAGAGACGTGCTGTGAAGAAATTCTGTGTGACGGGTAGTGAAGAAATTATACGCTTTTAGAGATGTATACAAATTGTTAGATCAATGGAGGAGTTTTTTTTATCTTCCATTTACATTTAAAGTTTCATTTTAACTATTCTAAGAACTACAAACTATATCATCTACAAAAATGATAAAGGCCGGCCCCGTGGCCGAGATCGCTAAGACAGTAGTACCGTAGTGGTCTTGGACCGTGAGGTCACGGGTTCCACCTCGGGCATGGTTGTATATGTTCGTCCTTTCACCCCCATCATCACCATATCGTGTCATTATCATGTCATAACGTTACTTCCAATAGTGGTCGCTAATGACCGAGTAGTTTATGCGACCTTAAATAAATAAAAAAAATGTTTAGCTTGAGAATGGACGTAGCTCAATTCAATTCTCATGCAACGTATCCATTTCAAGTACAATACGAATATTTTTTTTAAATATTTGTATGCAAATAATATCTTATACATTGAACGAGAATATAAAACAGGAATGAGATACACACACGGATAAATAAATAACCCTAAAATACTTGAATAGTAAGACGTTATCGTATTACATTTAGAACGAAAAAATTGAAACAATTTATTTACTGTCAATCGAATTGAGAACATTCACATGAAAATGATTTAAAAACTAACAATGATTTATTGGCAGTTATTCAAAGTCTCTTCTCTTATTCTAAACCGCACATAAAATGTCAATCACTAAACTGTAATATCTCCTCTGTCGATCTTCACACTCAACGAATCCATTGTTTCATATACCATATCTCAAAATAACAGTTCCTTATTATCCACATATTGATGAACAACCCTCCCATCGGTGAAGAAAGAATGTGACATCGAACATGCACCCAGCATGCATTGAAAAGAATGACAATAGTATCCCCTCCCAAGCTAGTTACGTCTGCTATGACTTACAGCTAAGATGTAGACCGGAACTACTCTATGCAGAGCATTGAATGGCAAGACCAAGACAATGATCGGGCGCTCTCACCATCTCAGCGCTTCCGAACGATCTCTGGGGTCTTTGGCCCCACGATCGCGAACACGGAACGCGCCCTTTCAACTGACGCGCGCGCGCTCTGGTGCCGAAACGTCTGTGGAAATGGGTACTTAGGAAGTTCGCCGCTATTTTCGCTAGGGTCTAGAGAAGCCTTGCTTTGCTTTAAATCATCATACATAGTAAATGAACACAAGAAGTTTGAGAAAACCTCGATTTGAATACAAATAGTTTCAACATCACTGATTTTATTTACAGGAATAACAATATTGATGATGTCAATATTTACAGTCAATTATTGCTACGAAAATAATTATCAATGTCACACTTAAATGTATTTATAGGGTGATAAAAGGCGAAAGCCCAGTAGACATTATTACACTTCGTGATGTGTAGAAAAAATCCACAAATTTCTGTTGTTTGAGCAATGTATGAATCAGAAAATGAAAACAGCGATTTTTTTTACATTTGCGACATTGACAAGGAATAAGTAAGGACTGTCCTTAATTTTTGCGAAGTAGTTCTTGATCGTGCTAATTGTGCAGAGAAGGAAGAAATGGCGTAATAAAACAAAGTTTAAATCTGCGCGAACAGGTGTAGTATGTACGATATTGGCATTATTATACACGTAGACGTAAATATGAGGCGTTGTTTTGTCATAAGTATTTATTGCTGCATACAGCTATTTAAGACGCATTGCCCTGACTTTCAGTGCTACAAAACAAAATATCTAAATTACAATTTTGTATTATAAAATATAATTTATGGATATTACTGGACAAGTAAAGTCTAAAAACGATTGAATAAAATTAAAATACAATACAATAAAATAAAATGGAAAATAAATAAATAATTTTGACTGAATATAGTTTTGTTCCTTCAAAATGGATGGAGCACAAGATTTTTAAGAAATGTCTTAGCATAAATTTCTCACTTTCAATTCTTGCAATGTCTTGAAAGAAAACTAGTCGTTCCTGACGCCAAAAAAATCTTATCTATGTTGAACTTCCTCGAAAGAAAGTCACGTATTTTTACTGTAACTGTTGTGAATCGATAAAAAAATTCTTAATTTGGCTAAGCTGTGATTTATTTTCCAGAAAATAGGACTTCATAGAATTATGTGTGCCAGACTTTTCGAAATTTATTTGTAACACAAAATGTGAGTTAAGGCTAATGTACCGACACTAGTTCAATTTGTCGCCACCACGTGGCAGCACCAAGTTTAGTGAATTTTACCTTTACCGATTACGTCTGAACAAATGGTCCGATTTTCGATCTGTAAACGGCATTTGACTCCTGTTTATAATAGAATTTACGCTACGAAGCCCTTTTTCTAAAAAAACTAGCAGAAACTCGATTTTTAAAATTTTTCTCGTACTTCCGGGAACAATTTCAAAAATGTGGGCTTATAGCGCGATGGCGACACGCTTCCAGAATCCAACGCCGTGTCAAACATGCAAATCGGATAAATAGGAGCGACGGTAAGTGAAATTTCGAAAAACACCTCACCCCACTCCCCCTCCCCTTACCCCTTCCACGCGCCGGGACATCCGCCCCTTGTGGGCCGGGCGGCGCGGCGAAGCCGGCACGGGCGAGCCGGCGCGGCGACGGGCTCTGGCTGAACTTTCGGGGGCAGCAAGCCAGACACCCTGTCACTTCGTTGATGCTTCCGTCACTTCGCATCCCAAGATATTTTTAACCCAAATATGAAACTAGTGATGCTGTAATAGGGGCAAACGGTCTCGTATCACCTTTAATAGTAGTATAAAACTATTATCTTATTCACATATTCCATCTTCCTTCAAATACCATCATAAGAATGTCTGAGGTATCACTCAAAACACCGATCCCGCTTTGGTGCTGATTAAAAAAAAAAAGAACTAATTGCGTAAATATCACCCATATTCCATCTCCTCACATCGTATTTTAGATATATTTTACTTCTAAGATCTTCCATTACCATTTCACTACCGGAAAGAACAAGCAGAGATAACGCAAGAGCTCTTTATCCTACGACTCGATTTATCATTTTCAAAACGGCGTTTGTCACCTTGATAGAATTCACCTGGTTAATTCCCTCTTCCAAGTAAAACAGTCCGAATCGAATTTTTCAAACGTTTTCGTACTTTTAGGACACCATTGCACATACTTTTCTCATAGTAAAGTATTCTAATTTCTTTGGTACTGGGTCAGTTTTACCATCTTTCCCCATCTTCTGGCATCTTGCTGACATCTATCGCCGCCCAAAATACATTTTTTGAACTTTTCTCATTTTTCAGCTTCTTAATGGCTAGTATACGAAATATTACTTTAAGGAAGAGTAAAACTTCGTCCTATATAGGAATTTTCATTGATAAATTTGGAACCGCTCTTAAGAAAATGGCGTTAAGCGTAAATGCGAAAATGGAAGCATCGGAATTTTCACAAGAATCTTTTCGCTGTTTTTCGAACAACTTCATTTGGTAACATTTAAAGCACTTCTACTCACAAATGTAATAATGTATAAAATTTCTGGAAATGTGAACATTAATGGCGTGAGAGACACTTAAAAAATACATTTATTTATTTTTTGAAAAAATCAAAAAAATACAGCCAAATTCATTTTACGTCAACTCAAAGAATGCAAGTAGCATTCGTACGAAAAGTTTGAAGAAGCAATTTGAGAAAATGGCGTTGGAGCATTTGTGCAAATTCGGAAGTTTCAGTTCATTTTCACAGAAAACATCTGAGTTGTCGAGGAACTTTTAAGACATAATGTAATTCACATGTACTCGTAAATGTAATAGTAGGGAGTTTTTGCACCCTCGAACGTTACGTACTATCGATCTTCTGCTCATTCGCAGTGCAAGTTTCGCATCACTTTGGTGCATCTGCGCATGCGCAAAAGATCGATAGTACTTAACGTTCGAGGTGGCAAAAGCTCCCTAATATGAACAAATTGCCGTTAATGAAAATATTTACGAAATGAAAGGCTAGTCAAAGAATTACATTTTTGTAATTTTTGAAAAAACAACAACAAAGGAATAGAGCAATATGGCGTATATGTCATCTCAGAGTACATCAGGTACTATCCTTTGCAAAAGTTTCAGGAAAAAAGTTGAAGTCGATTTTGAGAAAATCTTGTTCTTGTAATTTTTAAAAATTGCACAAATTGCACTCAATATTGCGCGAAAACTACTAAAAATTTCAAAAAAATGTGCATGACCTTATTGAAAGAACTAAGTATGGAGAACAAATATAATTTTAAGAGAAAATCTCTATCTTCAATTTTGTAGTTGTAGGAAGACGCCGAAAAAAAAATTCGAACTTTTGCAATTTTTCCCAAAATCAGTCAGCAATGAAAATAAGAGCTATGCCACCTTTAGTGTATTTTACTTTATTCTTACAATTAATTTAAGGAAAGCATTTGGAGTAATTTTTGATTGTTAGTGATTTCGGGCGCGTCAACTACTGTGGTCATTAGTCCCGTAAGTGCAATGCACATGCATTATTTCATCGTGAGGTGGAAGAGATGTTGCCCGCTATGCCGATGGCGAGATCCGGCGCCGACCTTCCGTCCACTAGCGGGCTTCCCAAACAGGTATCTGCCACCAGCGGGGCACCACCCCAGCCGGGACAAGCTCTAAATCACCGACCGATTTACCTGTCGGCTTGCCGGGTATCTCCCACCAGCAGTGCACGGCCCACAGCCGGGAAAAATTCCAATCCTCCCATTGGTCTCCCAGCATATATGGTAGTGTTGTGCAAGTTAGTGTGTGTGTGTGTGTGTGTGTGTGTGTGTGTGTGAATGAAGATAGGACACGGAAGAGGAAGGAAATATCGCGCGCGGTACGTTTGTTAGGGTATTGCTCCGGCATTCGTTTGATGTTGATCGGAGAAACCACGGAAAACTTCCAATCAGAGCAGCCGGTCGCTAGAATTTTCCTCCAGACATCGGTTGAATTCTACATCTAACTGACAAGCTAGTGTTGAAAATTCTGCCACAATCGGGACTTGATCCTAGCACCTCTCGGTCAGAGGCTTTGCAGTGACATCAGTTGATGCACTGAGCCACCTATCCTGGTTGACATTTTTGAGAAAATGTTGAAAATGTCCCTGGGGCTTAATATAAAGTATCTCCAAAAATTAATGAATGTTTTTAAAAATCGCAGAACTTCGACTCAGACCAGATTCAGTTGAGCAAAAATTCTACACATAGTTTAGGCGCTAGTGGTGTTCACATACGCCCAGACAGGCAGACACAGACAGATGGACGGACGAACGGACGTTAAAAAGTCAAAACACACATACACGCTTTCGGTATCAGGGGACCCCAAAACAAGTACTTCCGTTATAATCTCGAAATAGATTTTCCGCAGCATTACGTAACTTTGTGTAACTAACACGAGAAAGTTACTAGTGGTGCTACAGAATGGCACAGATTTTCCCGTATTAGTTTTCAATTTCCTATAGTCTCAGCCAGCTATTCGGACTTTGTCGTAGTAAAATTTACTATTTTGTTGGCATGGGCTAGATTTATGGCCTTGCCCCATCTTGCCACCAGCCATTTAAAGCACCCAACATATTTTTAGGTTTTTTCAATTTTTCGGTTTCCTAATGGTAGATTCAAAATACTGCTTTTAGAATATTAAAGAAGACTGAAATCTTGTCCTTTACAACAATTTTCATTCATAAACTTGAAACCGTTTTTAAGAAAAGGGTGTTTAAGCATCTGTGTCAATGCGAAATATGAAGCCCTTTTTCACAGGAATCTTTGAGTTTTTTTTAAAAAATTTATTTTAAGATATTTTAAGCTCTTCCATTCACAAGTGCAATAATGTTTATGAATCGCTGCAAATGTGCATACAAGGCATGCGAAATATTTAAAAAATACATTTGTGTAAATTTTGAAGAAAAACAACAACAAAATAATACAACAAAACCTTTTTTGTTTCCTTAGACAGGGCATTTCGCACTATAAGTACAAAAACTTTGAACGAAAAATTTGGAACCTTTTTCAGAAAAAATTGCCGTTTGAGCGTTTCTGAAAATGCGAAATTTCGAGTTCATTTAAAAAAAAATTTTAGTTTTCGAAAAACTTTAAATGATATAATTTAAAGCACGTGTGCTCATAAATCTAATAATGTGAACAAATCGCCGATAATGTAAATATAAACGACGTGACAGGCTATTCAAAAAGTTTCATTTGTGTTATTTTCGAAAAAACAAAAGAATAGAGCAAAATAGCGTTTATGTCATCTCTTAAAGTACATTTCGCAATATCCCTACCAATAGTTTAAAGGGAAAAAATGGAGCCGATTTTGAAAAAACCTTGCTTTGTTATCGTTTAAAGTTGCATATATTGCACACAAGATTGCGCCAAAACTACAAAAATTGTTTTAAAAAAATTCATGACCTTAATGAAAGAACTAATTATGTACAACAAATTTCTTAGAAAGGAAAAGTCTCTATCGTCAATATTGTAATTGTAGGAAACTCCGAAAAAAATTCAATCTTTTGCAATTTTCGAAAATTCAGTTATCAGTGAAATCGGACCTAAGCCATGTGTATTTTATTCCATTTTTACGAGAAATATAAAGAAAAAATTTGGAGCCGTATTTGAGCAATTACTTAAAATATCCGGGGGATTCGTGTAATGTATCTCCAAAAAGTAATGCACGTTTTTGAAAATTGCAGAGCTTCGACTGACAGTAGATCGACAGCAGTTTTTTTTTCCAGTTTGGAAAAATTTGTACGCAGTGTAAACGCTAATGTTGTTCACATACACCAGAGAGACTGACGGACGTTTTTTCCGTCAATCAATTTTTCGGTATTAAGGACCCACAAAACATGGATTCTGGCTACACCACGAGTTACAGGAAGTAATTTGCTATACAACAACAGGATTTATCCACATTTTCATTACCAGGACTCGGCTTTGAGAGTTTTCCTGCGCACGATATAACTTTCTCTTCGTATGAAGATTGAGAAGAGAGATAAAGTAAAATAAATGTTCACAATTTGAAATTCCATTAATAAAATATTAATTATATCGAATTTAAAAGTAACTACTTTTTCTGCCTACTGTTTTTTTTTTATTTCTCTCTATCAGCAATGAAAACAAAGAGATGCACGTAGAAAACTCAGAGACGAACAGAAAATCTTTGAAGCACTCTGTTCGAAATCTTTATGTGCAGCACATAGGAATGTCAGCAATTCTGAATTAGTATTAGCCAAAATACGCTCATTGCTAAAATATAAACACACATGTAAATAAAAACTATTTTTCAAAATTAATTAAATATATTTTCGGAAATAATTTCAAGAAAATTTGGTAGATTTGTAAAAATATCTTAATAATTAATAAATAATAAATATACTGTTAAGCAGATATTAAATGATCAGCAAAATATGTAAAATACGTAATACAGTATAAAATTTGTAACGAAAAATTTAAATATTTTGTTAGGATTGCAACAGTTCGCCAAGATTACAAAATGAGAACAATAGACAAAACATATGTAATCACATTAGATCCGGACTTTAGCCATGAGATCGTCAAGCAGTACCGCGAAACAGAATTTTGACGTTACTGAAGATCATTTTTTTACATGACTAGAGAAGTCTATTTATCCGATTTCAGTGTATGATATGGCGTTAGATTCAGGGTGCATCTCGCCAGCGCGCTATTTTACCACTTTTTCAAATGTGTCCGCAAGTATAAAAACATTTTAAAAATTCAATTCGGCTGTTTTTCTTGGAAGAGGGAATTAACCAAGTGAATTCTATCAAGGTGACAAACGCCGTTTTGAAATGATCAATCGAATCGTAGGATAAAAGAGCTCTTGCGTTATTTCTGCTTGTACTTTCCGGTAGTGAAATGGTAATGGAAGATCTTAGAAGTAAAATATATCTAAAATACGATGTGAGGAGATGGAATATGGGTGATATTTACGCAATTAGTTCATTTTTACGTTCCCGTATACGTACGTATACACGGAGTGATATACGTAGTATAGGGAAAGTTATGTAATGCTGCGCGAAAAAATGGCCAGTTTTCGGCGGAAAAAAATTAATTGCCGGGCCGTGAAAACGAATAAGTGGATAAAACCAGTTGCTAAATTAAGAAAAAAAAATCCTCTATCTCGTGGTGAGGTCAAAATCCATGATTTGTTGGTTCTTTATACTTAAAAATCGATTGACGGCATTCCGTCCGCCTGTCCGTCTGTGGTCAACGCTAGCGCCTAAACCGTTCCCTCGATTTTCTTCAAAATTGATATTCCCCAGTCGATCTGATTCTAGTCGAAGCTTTGTGATTTTGAAAAAGATTCTTTAAAATTTGGGGGTACTTTATATGAAGCCCCCCGGGGATTTTCAACATTTTCTCAAAAACGGCTCCAAATTTTTTCTTTAAATTTCTTGTATGAATAGAGGAAAATACACTTTTTAACATGGCATAGGTCCGATTTTCACGTACAGCTCTGAATTTTCGAAAATTGTGAAAGTTTGAATTTTTTTCGGCGTCTTTCTCCAACTACAAAATTGAAGATAGAGATTTTTTCTTCAAATAAAATTTGTTTTGCATATTGAGTTCTTTAATAAAGGTCATGTAAATGTTTTTCACAATTTTGGTAGTTTTCGTGCAATATTGCGTGCAATATGTGCAATTTTAAAAAATTACATAAACAAAATTTTCTCAAAAACGGCTCCAAATTTTTTCTTTAAACTTTTGGTAGGGATAGTGGTATATGTACTCTATCAATGACATAAAAGCCATTTTGGTCTATCGGTTGGTTTTTTCAAAAATTACAAAAATGTAAATTTTTTTACTTGTCTCTCACGTCGTTAATATTTACATTATCGGCAATTTTTTTACATTATTATATTTACGAGTATATATGCTTTCAATAATGTCAAGTAAAGTTTCTCGAAAACACTACCGTTTTCTGTGAAAAGTAGCTCAAATTTCGGCATTTTCAGAAATGCTCAGAAGTCATTTTCTCGTATAAGGCTGCAATTTTTTTTCTTGAAACTTTTGTAACGGATAGTGCTAATTACACTCATTAGTATAGCGTGAAGTTTATTTTGAGTTTTTTTGTTTTTTTAAAAATTATATAAATGTAAATTTTTTGAAAGACCTCTCACATCTTTAATATGCACATTATTCGCAATTTGTAAAGATGATTATATTTGTGAGTGTAAGTGCTTCAAATAACTTCAAATAAAGTATTTTGAAAACTCAAAAATTTTCTGTGAAAATGAGCTTCAAATTTCGCATTTTTAGTAGTGCTAAAACGCCATTTTCTCTTAAACGGCACATAATTTTTAAAAGAAAATTGCCATTTTCGGCTAGGTTTTTGTGTTCTTTAATATTCTAAAATTAATGTTTCTGTTCTACCAATAGGAAACCGAAAAATTAAGAAAATGACAAAAAAATGTACTTTTGGCGATGATAGATGGTAGCTGGCAAGAAAGAGTATGTGGCAATTCCGAATAGCTAGCGAAGACCCAGGAAAATAGAAAACTAATACGGGAAAGTCTGTGCCACTCTGTTTCTGTTTTTTGACAAATAAATAAATAAATAAAATAAATACGGTCATGCTTAATTTTTTCAAAATACGAGTAGTTTTTCTTTAATTTTGTGACAAACGTAATAGGCCGCTGTAAATTTACTGTGCTTCGGACATCTGGATGCGTCGTAAATTAGAATGTGCAATTTTGTATATTATTTCTTTCTTCGTTTTTTACATTCGAACTTTGTTATAGACTTACACATTAATATTTTAGAAATTGTTTATTTTGAAATATTTGAAATAAGTAAAAAGAATTAATAGCTCTCAGAATAGCGACAATGCAGGGTCTGCAACAATGGAAATCACGTTGCGCTCGCGAATATCTGTGAATTAGTGTCATTGTTGTGACCTAATGGAGCTGTATGAAAAGGAGTTATAATTGTCTAATTTATGTTGATATTTGCAGGCAAATATTTAGTTTTGCACCAAATGCTGTACCATTTGTAGTGAGTAGAGAATTTGTTGCATCGTGCCCGTTTCGAGCCCGTCGCCGCGCCGGCTCGCCCGTGCCGGCTTCGCCGCGCCGCCTGGCCCACAAGGGGCGGATGTCCCGGCGGCGTGGAAGGGGAAAGGGAAGGGGGAGTGGGGTGAGGTGTTTTTCGAAATTTCACTTATCGTCGCCCCTATTTATCCGATTTGCATGTTTGACACGGCGTTGGATTCTGGAAGCGTGTCGCCATCGCGCTATAAGCCCACATTTTTGAAATTGTTCCCGGAAGTACGAGAAAAATTTTAAAAATCGAGTTTCTGCTAGTTTTTTTGGAAAAAGGGCTTCGTAGCGTAAATTCTATTATAAACAGGAGTCAAATGCCGTTTACAGATCGAAAATCGGATCATTTGTTCAGACGTTATCGGTAAAGTAAATTCCTGCTGATGGTGCTGCGATCTATTGAATTTTCCTATAAGTTTTTTCGGTACATTTAGCCTTAATCCCTTCTATTCCAAACAAGTTCTGTTTTATTGTTGGTGAGTGAGGAAGGGTGCATGCGTTTGTCTTTTGCTGCTCTCGAAAGAAGTATATTTTCCAACTATCTACCTTTCCCAAGTCAATGCTTTAAATGTGCATATAAAATATTGAATTCTTTTGATTAATAAATGGAATTATTTACATGAATCGTAGCTTCCAGTACTGATAAATGTTTTGAATTTTTACAATAATCGTTTCTAATGGAAAACTGCGAAGGAGAATAATGAGAGGTTAATGGATTTCTGTGAACCAATTGGATAACAATCAATATCTTGTTTTCTCGGCTTCATATTTAAATTTTAACAAATAGTTAAAGTACGTCACAAATTAAAAATGTGTACGTATCATTCATACGTTAAAATGCCTTCCTACTGAGCCAAGACCAAAATGGCACAAACTGTTAACATTGAAATCACAAGACATTAACACAGTATCATAATTCTGGAGAGATTTAAATTCAATTTCGAATAGCGTTTGATTAATGATCTCTTTTAACGCAAAAAGCTGTCACACGTGCATACATAATTCTTGTTTAGTATTACATATGGTGACATTATTATAATTATTATTCCTCTGTTCCCACTTCATAATATACCGAATATTGACAGAACAAACAGAAGCAGATTTGTGGAATAGGTATTTATTACGGTTCATTTCATTTGGGGTGATTTATGTAATATTAAATTTACTACTTTTGTATTAAGTAATACAGCAAATTGTTGCTCGTGCACAAATTGGTATATTGGACACGAAATATACAAAGATATAAAATGAATTTATGTAAGTTATATAAATTAAAATTGACGAAAGAGGAGAGAAGCATTTACATGTTATAAACTCTCTGGCATCATGGGCAACGATACACATTTGAGGACTAGGGAAGAGAACATGGCGAAACTTATTTGTTAATTTGCTACTCCTCCCTATTTTCAGTAACACTGATTTGTTCTAATTTTCTATTTTCTCTAAGAATCTTCCACGCAGCACCTAACAAATAAAAGTTAAGAAACCCCTGTAAATAAAGGTATTCTGATAACTTAGGTATGGGAAACACTAATTTTGATGACTAAAAATGTAGGAGAACTTGTGAAAATTAATCAAAACCAAACTACTTCAAAATGAAACAAATGCAACAAAACATAAACCTTTAGCAATTTGTTGATCTATTGTAACAAATTTCGATATAACTTTAGTTCATAACATATTCAATGGACAGTTAAAATATAAAGAAATTTCAACAACATATTCACACAAATCTATTTGTTTATTTCGTTATTCTTCAATTTTTTTTGTTTTCGTTCGTCATTTAGATTTTAATTTTCCAAATTATTCCTTATTCAGGAAAATGAAAAAAATCCTCTACAAGTTATTTGGATTCGAATGGAGAGATCCCATTGAAGAGAATGGGAGTTGCATCCTTGAGCCGTTTCGACAGCGAAAAATTTCTGAATCGTCACCGTGGAGGTGGGTGAAGGACATAGCAAATGTAGGAACATGAAGAGTTATCACAAGGAAGCTGACAATGAGGGTGCGAGGTAGACGTGGATGATGCAATCGTATTCGTGTTCTTTGTACTACGTCTTGTGTGTTTGAAAGAAATAGGTCGAAGAAAGAAATTTCGAAGAAAGAATGTGATGAAAAACTAATAGGAGTTCAAAGCACAAAGACGCGACAATCGTGAGAAAAATCGAAGCCAAAAGATGGATGCAATGGAGATCACTGACAAAAATACGAGTGAAATGGAGAAAGACAAGTGAGAGAGCGACAGGTGGTCGTTACGATAGTGATGGTAATGATGAAGGTAATTCTATGAGATGGCGTAGATAGTGGAATTGATAGTGGCAATTGTATTTACCCTAATGCTACCGTTTACAAGAGGTGTGAGAATTAATGGTAATGAATGTTGTTGGTAGTTATGTACGAGTAATTGTCATGGAGTTGGCAGTGGTGTTTGCAATGATAGAGGTAGTGATAGAGATGGTGATGGAAGTAAATGTGATGAAGGTATTGATGATGGAGTTGGATTGATTGATTGATTGGTGATTCCGTGTGTGTCAACCAAGATAATTTCCCCGCAAGTGTAGTGCATGTTTTATCACGAGTTCTCCCCGATGGATGACGAGTTCCAGTACCAACCTACGTTGGCTTAAGTTGTAAGTGTAAGCATCTGTAAATAAGGGATGAGGATAGGACAGGAAGGGGAGATATAGTTCGCCTGGTGTTGATCGGAAAAAAACACGGAAAACTACCGATCAGAGCAACCGGCCGCTAGAATTCTCCTCCAGACCGCTGAACTCGACATTGTTATTTAGTTGTGTGGAAAATCCAACCATCGCCGGAACTCGAACCCTACGACTTCGCGGTCAGAGGCACAGCAGTGACATCAGTTGACCCTGAACCACGTTCAACGGGTGGGTGGTGTTGGAGGCGATGATGGAGTTGGAGTTGTAGGGAGTGATGGAAATGGTGGTGGAGGTGATAGAAATGATGGTGATGGTGACGTTGACGAGGTAGGGATGAAAGCAGCGATGGAAGCGACAATGGCAGTGGCGACGGCGAGAGAGTGCGTGCAGTGACAAAGAGGGAGGTAGCAGTGAGGAGAAGACGGCTGCGAGGGGGCGGGGCGGGCGCGGCGGCGCGGCGTCTGCCGGGCGCGCAATCGCAAAGGCGCGGGCAGAGCGCGAATATTAAGCGGGACGTTATCGCCGCGGGCTGCGTCCGCCGCATAAAGAACAGCGCGGCGCCTCCGCCCGCTCCCCGCCCCTCCGCTCCGCTCCGCCGGCTACTCCCTCGCACTCGCCCGTGACCCTCTTGACCAGGTCGCTTTCCATGGCATTCACTCTGTGTACGAACTCCTTACTCGTTCCATCAATCATATTATTTACAATTATATTGCAACGAGTTGTCAAGTTGGGGAAATTACCTTATCAATGAGGCTCTGAAAAATGACTATTCACAAATGATCGTGTAAAAGTCACACACCCCGATTGATGGTGTAGAGATTACTTATTCTTTGTGCATTTTCAGATGTTTGTACATTGTAATTTGCCAGGTCATATTTTCGAAGGAATTTCGCTGGATTGTTTGAATGTTTTGTGTTACAATTCTGCATTAAATCACTTTGATTAATGGTAAGTCTCCTTCGGCAATTAAAAAAAATATTTCAAGTATTTGGGTCTTCTCTTTGTAACATTCTTATTGCGATTGGTGTTGGAATTGGCATTGGTATTGGAAACATTTTATAAGATCACTTTCTTTCTTCTTCACTTTTCATACAATTATGTCACTTTTCGTATATTTCATAATGTAACTGACAATTTAGTACTCTCTGAAAAGTTGTCTTAAATAACTTTTCTTTAGAGCACATTTTCCTGTCAAATACCCAATTCTTCTTCAATAGACTTAGTGTTATATTATACCTATGTTAACATATGGTATTATTTGTATTAAACCATGTTCGGGACGTAAATGTACTTACAAATTAAATTTGAATTAATTATATATTATAAATAAATCTATCAATTAAATAACAACATTAAAATTTAAAAACAAATCATGCTG
Source organism: Acheta domesticus (assembly GCA_031308135.1). Classification (NCBI taxonomy): domain Eukaryota; kingdom Metazoa; phylum Arthropoda; class Insecta; order Orthoptera; family Gryllidae; genus Acheta; species Acheta domesticus. The sequence continues at coordinate 201,795,557 of JAHLJT010000631.1, read as the reverse complement.
AAAGTCTTTATTGTTAATTGCCAATTTCCTACAATAAAATCAATGTTGTCATTTTCAAGAAGTTACGTTACATTGAAATCATGATGATGATAATAATAATAATAATAATAATAATAATAATAATAATAATACGAAAAAATATATTATCATATTTTAACCTAAACACTGTTAATAAGAGATAATTTATATTGAATTATTTCTTATTTATTGAATAATAATTCAATAAAATGGAATTTTAATTAGCAAAATGTTTCCCTTAATGAGGACGACATTTTTAAGACGCTAAAATGGAAGGGTTCACTTCGATCACCCACAACCCTTCTTGATGTAGCTGATGTCTGCTATCTCTCCCCTAATCCTCCCTCGCGGCGACAGCGTCTGCGTCCGTCGGCCTCCGGCGTGCCACCTCCACCACTGACCCACATGCGCTCGGCGGCGGCCATTCACGCGCCGCTCAGCCACTCGCTTTCATTCATAAGCGGCTGGCGGCGGCGGCGGCGGCGGCAGAACGTTGAACTTGGGCGGCGGGGATTTCTTCTGTTGAGGCTACATTGATTTAAATGTATTATGCATTTGCATTCCGTCTCTCTCTCTCTATCTCCTTCTCTCTCCGGCCGCCGCGTCCCCGCCCCCTTGCCCGGCTCGCTCCGTCTCGCTCGCGCCGCCGCGCCGCCGCGACGGCCGCCCGACGCGCGTCTGTCGCTTTCCTTCTCCCCCGGTTTACATTCACAAATATGTTGTCCACTCTCCGTCTCGCTCCCTCCGGACGGCACCTTCTGTTTTCCTAATGTCTCATTTACAAGTTGATGAATGATAAAAACAGCTTGCCTCTCCGTATCTGCATAATATCAACATACTCATCACGATGCCCGTTTTACGCCGAGCACTGCCTCTTTCCGTAGAGGCCCGCCGAGCATTTGCATGGGAACTGGCCGGAACCCTATGCCTCCGCGCCCTGCCCACGGCGACCGCTGCCTCCCCGCCCCCGCCCCCGCCCCGCCCGCCCCCTCCCTCGCGCTCGTGCATTGTTTTATTTGGTGCGCGTGGTGCCTTGACGATAACTAAGAACACGATTCTCGACTCATATGTTACAAGCGTCAAAATGCGGCGTGGAATGAAGTTATTTTAAGCAAGAAAAGGTATTTATTTTTGTCGGTGTCGTCAAGAGTAACAGGTCGTTTATCTGCAGGGCAGCACTAAATTCTTCAGCTTTTAAGACTGTGAAACGCTACAATTTGTGGAATGACACCGAAAAAGAAAACGTTCCGATGTTTTTATACGGAATAAAAGTGATTTATTTATTAAAATTAGCATCGATGTTTTAACACTCAGTTAAGAGATTCTTTTACGACTGCTTTACAATTTAAATCCGCAGGATTACCTCGTCCGATGAAATTAACTTGATTCGTTAATGCAGTTACTCAGCACTAAGATTCAAAAGTGGTAATCCCGTGCACCTGGACGTTTATTGCCTTTTCCATCATTTTTGACCGTTCTGTCACATAGCCCAATAATGATGTGTTTATTAAAAAAATGGCAGTATTTCTGATGCCTGAAATGGACATAAAACTAGTAAGAACTACCGGCTTCCGTTCTTGCTTTATGAATCTTGATACTCTTGCTACCAAACAATTTACGAGCATGAATTATGGCTGCCGTTCAGTAGTTGGCAAAGTAATATATTTATGTCATGAAATCAATAAGTTTATTTCCATTAATAACCGCTATTGTATAGTCAGAGTAGAAACCAGTCTTAAGAAAAAAGATAGTACAAGGTTATTCACATTAAAGTTAGCTGTGGGCATTGCCTCGCTCACAATATGCCTAAATCATTTTTTTAAGTTAAATAAGGAGACCACACGTTCAATAAGAAGTACGTTAAACTTGGCCTTCATATTTCCGTCAGACTCATGTGAATATCATTGAAAGTCATTTTGTTGTGTTCAAAACGCAGTAATTTGGGAAGTGTGGGGCGATGAAGTATGACTTTGTAGAAGAATATTTCTAAATGAATGATCATTAAGAGCTCTATGAAACTATTTAATTTAAACAAAAAAGTCACCAACGAATACCAAACATGTCACAGTCACTAATTATTTGATTTCAAGACAACTATTTTGTGGGTGGAAATGTTGTTGATGTGTATTTGTAATACTCTCGAAGTTTATTATATTTTTAAAACTCGGTAATTTGAAAGTATTATTGAGACCATACTGCACATTTTAATTAGAACGTTTCAGAAATTCAAAAATTTGCTGAAAATATCTTTAGCAATGAAGATAATGAATTATCTGTATTTCGTTAATGAACATCATTCTCCAAATGTGCTATATTGCGTTGCGTGCCCGCAACTTCTGAAAACACATTAAAAAAGTTTTAAAAAATGAATATTTTAGCGTCTGAAGAATGGTCTCCAAGGCAACAGAAAGTGCAGGTGTTGAACTACTCACGATGACACGCACCCGAAGCTCAAGAAGCCTTGCTTGTCGAGGCGGTGGTCCCTGCAGGCCGCGAGGCTACGCGCGAGAGACGAGGAGCGGGAGGTGGAGGGGGGATATGAGGGGAGGAGGAGGGGGAGTGGGAGGCGGTGGGAGGAGGAGGAGGAGAGGGTGGGAGGCAGCCGCTGTCCCTGAGCGTCCGTGTGGGCAGTGGCGGCGGCGGCGGCGGCGGCGATGGCGACGCGGCGCGAGAAGGAAGCGGCCACGGCGCGGCGATGGCGACGGTAGGGACGATGAAGCGGCGGTGACGGCGGTTGCGGTGTGGTGATGGGGACGGTAGGGACGGCGAGGATGGCCAAGACGGTGAGGCGATGGGAACGTTGGGACGCCGGTGGGGACGGTGGGGACGTCGGGGATGGCGGAAGCGGCGTGGCGATGGGGACGGTAGGACGGTGAGAACGGTGGTAATGAAGGGGGCGGCGCGGTAATGGGGACGGTACTAACGGTAAAGACAGCGGTGACGGCGGGCGCAGCGTGACGTTGGAGACCGTAGGAATGGTGAGGATGGTGACGACGGCCGTGACGTCGGACGCGGCGCGGTGATGAGGGACGATGGAGACGGTGAGGACGGCGGTGACGACGGGCGTGGCGCGGCGATGGGGACGGATGGAGACGGTGAGGACTGCGGTGACAGCGGGCACGGCGCTGGTGACGGGGACGGTGAGGACTGTTGGCGACGGCGGGCGCGGCGGTGGGCGACGCGCATGAATCGAACGAACTACGCAACGCGGCCTCTCGGCGAACACGTTCTGCGAGTGCTTATGTAACTGCTCGAGCGGGCCGGGCTGGGCTGTCGAGGGAGGCGAGGTGGCGGCTGCGCCCGCGCCCGCGCCTGCACGCTCGCGCGCGCGAACAAGCCGTGCCGGCGCTTCTCGCATGCACGCCTCCTATCCAACGCCCGTCAGTGGGGCCTGCAAGCCAATATCCGGGCTTGCGGCTTCTCGTTCGCTGGCAATGCAGCTCGGAGTTGCTCCTTTCCCCATTTTCACATTCATATATTGCAACTGACTCTACGTTCTCTCTTCATTACATTTTTATTGTCGCCATCCACTCAATTACTCTACTTGTTACACTTCTCTCGTGTTGGGAATTTGCAGCTCTTACTCTTACAACCATTCATTTCTGGGCATCATTTAGACCATATTATAGTTTCATTTTGTTCTCAAGATGTTTATTATTTCTGTTTTTCTCCCCTACCTCTATCATTCCAAACATTTTTGCGACGACGCATGACGAATTTTCGACAACAATTTCTGCCAAGTGGGTTTTTATTTCATGCAATGTTTACGATATTTAAGTAGTAGCCAGCAGGTTACCGCGGGTTCCTACACATGTGCCACTTGCATTACGCGCCGGGCTGTCCGATTCAACCCACGGCCGGCCGCCCGCCCGCCTGTCCGCCTGCTCCGCCTCCGCCTTCACAGAGAGCGCGCGGCGCGGCGCGGCGCGGCGCGGCGTGGCGAGGCGGGGGCTGGGCTCGGGCTATCATTAATTTATTACCCGATTAAAGCCCCGGCCCGCGGGCGCGCGCCCTGTGTTTACAGCCGCGGCCCAGCGAGCGCAGCGCCGCGTCGCGGCCGGCGTTTGCGCCGCGCGCCGCCGCGTCGCGTCGGCCGGACGGCGGCGCGGAAGTGACGTCGCCGGGGAGCGATGCAGGTTTCTCCTTGGAATGGTCGCACCCACCCGTCCACCCCGCCTCCTCGGCCATATGCCGGGCGTTCCAACGAAGCAGTTGGTCCTTCAAGGACATCGGAGGATGATCCGAGGACGATCTGGGGAAAGAATTATGTAGGAAAAAGCTACAGGAGGAAAAGATAAAGGGAATATAATACTCACTGCAACCAGAAAGACTAGAAGAGATAGCCTTACATACTGAGAAATTGTAGTGGTATTAAAAGGGACCTTCAAGATGTGAGTAAAATGAATATTTGAAGTCTGCCTTAAATCTACTGCGCACCATATGTGATTACTTCTTTGCATTCTCAAAAATGTTGGAGTTACTAATACATAAAATTCAAGAAATTACTTTTCAGCATCTATATTTTCTTTTCAATACGTTTAAGAAAGAGTCTGAAGTATTACAATGTGCTTAAACATCGATTATAATTATATTAAATGAATGGTAATAATTGGTATTAAATTCATTTTTTAAGCAACAAGAAGGTTAACTACTGTAGAATTTTTTAGAATATCCATTTTCTATATTGATTGCGCTTTCTGCAAACTTTTTCAATAAGAGTTATGTTGGATGTAGAACTATTCTTACACAAGCTGTCTTCTAACGTAAATGGTTGGCTTTTCTTTATCTTACATTTATTTCTGCTATAGGCTAAATGCTATAATAAAACCTTCTTGAAGCGTGGATAAGTGAGGTGCATAAATGATGTATCAAATGACTTGTAATTACATCTGCAGCACCTTCTCATCGTCTGCGGTAATATCGTCGGAGTCCAGACAAATAATAACAAAACTCGTTTGTTCATCATATTCATAATTCTTTACAGATACCTTCGAAGATATCTGTAATCTCTTGCTGTTGCATGCAAATCCTTGTTGAATGGGTGCAAGACAGGTTGTTCCGGTTGGCGGGAGTGACGGGCTTTTTGGCTGATGAACGGACAATGGGAAAGAGAAAGTACGTTTGAATTAACGTACGGCCAAATTTGCGGCGAGATATATAGTGCCTTACGCTGATGTCAAGAAACGAAAAGAGTGACAAGGAACGGGTCTTAAAACCTTAATGTCTTGCAAGAGATGTACGAGTATCTGATTGTTTTATGACAATTTTATTCAGCATTCAACAATTCCTTCAACTGCTTTTTCATCTCATTAGAAGATTTCCAAAATTACACGAATAATGTAACTGTTTGCAACAAGTTAAAGTGGATGTTATTCATTTTATTGTTTCTAATGAAACCATAAGTTTGATCTGTGATTTGTGCAAGCTTTGTGATTTTAGCAATGCGATTAATGCTTTCACTATAATTGTTTTTTAACATTCTCACATTCTCTTAGCTTCCTATGGTGTTAAAATTGCATCACAGAGAATGGGAATCGGATTGGATCGGATCGGATCGGATCGGATCGGATCGGATCGGGTCGGGTCGGGTCGGGTCGGGTCGGGTCGGATCGGGTCGGGTCGGGTCGGGTCGGGTCGGGTCGGGCCGGGCCGGGCCGGGCCGGGCCGGGCCGGGCCGGGCCGGGCCCGGCCTGAGCGGGGTGGTACGGAGCGGAGCGAATTGGGGCGAGGTAGGGCGGGACGGATGGAGAGAGGGCAGGGCGGGGCGGGGACGGGACGGGGTAGGGGCGTGGCGCGGCGGGGCTGGGCAGGGAGTGGAGCGGGGAGAGGGGCGGGACAGGGCGAGGCGGGTAGTCCACCCAGGATGCGCCTGACGGCTTAGCGTCGGAGGCCGTTCGGCCGCTTCGCCAATGATTTATTTCTTGTAACTGCGCGCCTCGGGACGTCGCGCGCTATCTGTTAATCTACGTAACGCCTCTCCACCCGTCACACACCAAAGGTGCTCTAGAAAGATTTCCGTAAATATAGTCTGTGCTTTTCTCGAGGTTGATTGCCCAGGTCAATCAATTTTGACTTCTTTTTGCACACGACTGGGGATTTGTTTAGATAAATTATTTGGGTTAATTTGGGGACAATTTCATCAGCTTAAAAATTGTTACAGCAGTACATGAATTAAAATATTTCTAAAGTATAATTCCACTTTCGCACCACGGAGATTTTTAAAAATTGCTAATCGATAAGTTACAACTCTATATCACTGTCCAATGTATATATGATAGGTAGATAGATAGGTAGACATAGATACACTAGATACACAGAGATAAAAAAATGTTTTTATATCTAGTCAATAGTTAAAAAAGGGTATCTACAAATTACAAGGAACATAATTCTAAACGACAGCATAATTTCAAAAGGCGTTTATCAAGTTTTGTTCTACAACACACGGAAACGACTTTTTAATGCAATAAAGCGTAGCAGATATGACAACGTCGTAATTATCCAAGTGAAATGTCTCAGAAGCAAATACCAAATGACCGAGTAACTTAACTTAAACGTATCTGACATATAGTAATTAAGGAATGAATCCAGGCGTTAGGTAATGTGAACTCGCAAACGGAAACATTAATTGCTCTAGAGCAAGCGCTTAATGGCGTCATGTAAAATCTTAGTACAACGAAACTTCATTATATTGAGTTTTAATAAATACCTCAAAGTATATTTCTATTGTAGTTAATTGTCCATCAGCTTGAAGAAATAAATTCAGATTCTCTATGCACATGAACGTAAGAGCTTCAGGCCAAAGAAAGAGAAAATTTATAAAACATAAAAAAATTAAAAAAATATATAATAACTTATAACAACGATGATACAGAAGTCGTCAGATAGATCGTCAAATACAGAAACAATTTGTTCAAGTATGTGTGTGTGTATTGCCTAAGCTTTCTGAAATATAGCAAAGTTGAATACATGAAACGGTGTATTAGGGCCTGTAGTTACTTCCAGTGGCAAATCTGTAACATACTAAAAGCTTCAGACACATTCGCTAAGTGGTACTCACACTCACCAAAACCTGGGTGGGTTATAAACAATATTGTACGTGCAACTTATCCATACTGATCGTACGATAACAGCAAACAAATCGGTAATTGTCACTCGAAAATTAGAAAACAAATTATATGTATTTTCGGATGATGCCCTACCATGTAATCATTACATTGAATCCTAGGAAGCCGAGGAACGTCTTAAATGCGATGGTTCAAAAATCGAGATCAGAGGAATGTGGGGTATCAAAACAGAGGCGATGCTGAATACTGAATCTGTGGGATTTTTTCTGCAAAATTACGTAAGAACTTATTGAAACTCCTAGGTCATCCATAAGACAGAAGTTCAAGACAATCCGTCATTGGGTACAGAACACACTTTGCACAAAGTATTGTAGAGGTATACACAGTCACTAGACGTGTTCCTTCCGAAACTATAGTGGATTTTATATTTAACCGACTCCTAATATGTTTAGCATTTAATTAGGGTACACCATCATCATCAATAATAATAATAATAATAATAATTATTATTATTATTATAATTAACATTACCAACTTTTTCCTTCAAACCTTATCCGAGTTTTAGTCTTACCACATTTGTAACTCGAACACAGACGCACATACCCATTATACAAATACACATACTCGTGTATGCAACACTCGTAGGTATATACAAATGAAAACCGATACAGTGTTCTCGTCTAATGTTTGCGATACCTCAGTATCCTAAAGGGACTTCTCGCAGCTGGCAAGGAATACACGGCGATTGCGTCGGCTGGGGTGCGGCCGAGGGGGGGGTGAGGTAGTCGGAGAGAGCCGAGGCCCTGCGGCGGCGTCTGACCCGCGCGCTGCCCCACATCGCGGTCGCCGGTTCGTCTCCCGGCGAGGGCACTGGGCCGCCGCCATCGCCGCCACCGCCGCCTTTGCAGCCTTCGCTGCCGTCGCCGCGCCACCGCCCCCATCGCCCCAACTGCCACCGTCGCGGCCCCGCCGCCCCCACCACCACCGCGGCCGCCACCGCGACCGCCCCCGCCCCCGCCCCCGCACCGCCACCGCTCCCGCCACCGCCCCGCCTCGCCACCGCCACCGCCACCGCCCCCGCCCGCGCCCCCGCCCCCGCCCCCGCTCCCGCCCCCGCCCCCGCCCCGCCCCGCCCCCGCCAACGCTACCGCCCCCGCCCCCGCCCCCGCCCCCGCCCCTGCCACCGCCACCACCATCGCCACCGCCACCGCAACCGCCACCGCCACTACCGCTACCACCACCATCGCCGCCTCTGCAGCCGCTGCGCACCGCCGCCGCCGCCGCCGCCGTCTGCGCGCCGTCCATCCGCGGTGGCCGCCCACGGAGCGCGCGGTCGCTCGCTCGGATCAGGTTCTCGAGCGTCGCGTCCATCGCGGCGAAGTCGGCGGCGGCGGCGGAGACGGTGGCGCAGGTGGAGGAGCAGGAGGCCCGCCCGCCGCGAACGGGTCGCCTTGTGCGAACGAGTCGCGACCGTCACTCGAAGGATCTGGGACTCGCGCCAAGAACGCGACTGGATTGCAAGGGGACGACGACGAGCACGGGTTGCAGATAAGATCTCTGTTTTGTGTACGGGCAAGCGCGGTGCTTCCATTCAATTGCGGCTCGCGCTAAAAACGGAATGTGTGACATACCGCGCCCTATCTCCAGTTTATTCATCGTTGGGATCCGACCGCTGGAAGTTCGTGCTGGTCATTCTTGAGTCGAGAATGGATCACTCTCGTGATACAAATGGACTGACATGACGATAAGAGAAAAATGTCGTACGGATGTTGGTTTGTTCACACACATACAGTTATTTCCAAATAATGTTGGGATCATCTGTAACGGCCATATGTTACTAAGTAATCTTTCTTTCCAAGCACATCGGGGTCGGCTATGGAAAATATTTTTCGTACAATGTTTTTTATTGTCAGATGTCGATAACGTTTCGCAATCAAATGGAGTACTGAATCTTCCCGAGAAATCTTGTAATAAGAAAAAATATACTCTAAATTTTATCACCCGGTCACAGTTGTAAGTTAACTATTACGTGGAAATACGTTTCCCGTTTGCGCAACTACCGTTGCGATCCAATTTCTACTAAACATATGTAATTCTTATACATAATGCTCAGACTGTTCCTGGTTCGATTCCCGTCTGGCATAGTCAATTTGTTCTACAGTCAAAACGTAATTTATAAAACAATATCATTAAAGCCGGAACGTGAATATTCACTTTTGATCGCGAAAAAGAGAAATCTGAATTAAAAAATGAATCTATTGATACATTAGGTAGTCAGATATATATTCTTAATATTCTTCAGCTCTGAATAATGGATGGAGTTTTAATTTAAAACACTTTCGTACTTCAGCGGCCTGCTTGTTTTGAAAATCTGTTCACGTCAACTGGGTTCAATCTTCCAGGTCAACAGAAGTGATTTGAATGATTTTTTTATTCACTATCAGCAGCACACACGACTTATTAAATCAGCGAGTTATTTAGGAAAACATCTATAGAACTAGCGATTGGAAGACGTCTATAATCGGATAAGAATTATAAAACAGGTGTAGACACTCAGTGACTCTTTTCACATCCCAAAAGAAAGAACATACACCCACACCAACACCCAACACACACACACACACACACACACACACACACACACACACACACATTTCGCATGTGTAGGATTAGATTTTATCGGAATCGAAACATTGATAATCGTCCCGCAACCAAGCGAATTGCTAAGTATTGCATTAAAACAATTCAACTCATATAAATGCGAGAAACAAAAATAATGGGTTCGTTCCTACACATTATTGATAGGGAAATGTGAAGGGATATAGGAGCATGTAGACGACCTCGAATGTGGGAGGGGGAACAAACATAGCTTCTATTGACAAAATATCACCCTATGCATGAAAGATGAATAATATGATGACGATGGTGTAACACATGGACTTTGATAGATAAAAGTGCAGCAAGCCGATTTTACGTGTCCGAGATTCATCATTATAATAAATCAATTACTTTTTCTTTCCTCCCTCCCCTGCAACTTCCACATTCAAACTAGCAAAAATCTATAACCAACGCCGAAGAATAAAATCTTGATTCCCACAAGTTAAATTTAAACTTTTAAAATTTAAAGAAAAACGAATGATTTTCCAAAACTACTTTCTGTAACTTTTTCCCTTCTGCAATTATAATCTATATTCCTTTAAAATAACTATTGATTATTGAGGTGTCCAGTGGGAGTATCCTCACCGTCCTGTTTGTGAATATTAGCGCTTCGCGTGCTAAGTTGTAGTTCCAGTTCTAATCACTTATAAAACGCTTGTCTCTCTGTATGAGAAAATGTAAAATAAAAAAAAATGGCCGAGAAAGTTGAGTATTTTAGGATTGTCATTTTGAGCAGCGAGCTCCGGTCGGGCCGCGTGCTCGAGCGGTTGGGGGCGAGCGTGCGCGAGCACTTGCCTGCGGCGTGCTGACGTGCTGACGTTCCCTGCTGACGCGCGCAAGGGCTGCGCCAGGGCGCCGGGGCGCGCGTGGAGGAATCGGGGTCGAAGCGCGGGAGCGCGGCGAGGGGCGTGGAGCGAGGGGCGAGGGCGCGCGATGTGTAGCGCTGAAAGGAGGCGGCCCTGACCGCGAGGAGCCGGCGGCCCGCGTGACACGACGGCCTGGCCCGGCCCGGCCCGGCCCGCACTCACCTCGGCACGGCCCCGCGCGCGACTTTCGGCTGAAGCAAATGGATAAATGCAACACACCTGGAAAGCGGTCATTTTCCTAAGTTGAAAATTTCGGTTGTTTATTCATTGATTGATGAATTAGAGATTTCGGGCGCGTCAAATGCTAAGGTCATTCGCCCCGGAAGTGTAGAGCATGTTTTTTATTGCGGGAGGTGGCTGGGATCATTCCCCCGCTGGATGCCAAAATCTGGCGCCGACCTACATGTCTGCTTGCGGGATTTTCCCCAACCAAGTATCTCCCATCTGTGGGGCACCACTCCAGCCGGGACAAGATCTAAGCTCCCGACTGGTCTTCCGGCGTGTGTGCGACAGGTCTTCCGTGTGAGTATATGTAAGTAAGGGGTGAGGACAGAAGAAGGGAAGATCGCGCGCAGTTCATCGGCCCGTTTGTTATGTACTGTTCCGGAATTTGCCTAGTATTGATCGGATAAACCGCAGAAAACCACTTATCAGAGCAGCCAGCCGTTAGAATTCTCCTCCAGACAGCAATGGCTTAATGCGACCTAGCTATCTAGCATGGGACTCTAAGAGGATTAATCAAATAAACATCACGAAGTTGTAAAAAATATTATTTACATCTTCCACATTTTCTAACATATTATGTGGAATGCTCCTGTGGAATGCTCAAGAGCAGTTAATCGTATGTTACCTTTGAAAGTTTACCACTAGAAAATAAATGGTTAATTTTGTTGTACACTCTAAGCGACAGTGAATACCTAAGAGTCACTCTAAACCAGTGTTGTCAAGGTCGATGGCACGAGCGGGAATCCGTGGCACGAGTGTCACGACGAAATCGCCCCTCCACGCAGTTCATCACTTCGTCGCAAGAGACAACGCCATCCCTATTGTAAAACGGCGGGGTTACTACTAATATTTGCTTTTCCCGACGCTAGTTGCGCAGAGAATCTCGTAGCATGCTACGGTGCCACAACGCGTGCCACAGCCACCAGTAGAAGACCTTGACACCACTGCTCTGAACTGTTATTTCACATCCTATAGAACTTGGAATGTGTTCTTGAAATTGGCCATGGTTTATACTGCGGTAAATGCATATCACGGGATCAATCTTGCGTTACAAACTTCAACGAAATATAAGAGTGCTGCTCAACAAGTCGCCAGAGGTGAATTATTACGCAGTTGTGCAAAGTGCAACATGATCTTTCCGAAGGTGCCTGGGAAGTAACGAAGCGATGGCACGAGAAATCGCGTCCTCGTCCATTTCCACATGGTTGTAAACACATCACGATGAGAAATGACAGAACTTACGCGGAGAGGAAATCGACATTTACACATGTCAGACCATGTTCGACCTCATGTCTGTCTTCCCCTTCGGTTTCAAGAGTCTTCTCAATTTAATACACAATTCCGTGGTTAATGAGCAGTTCGTTTTGTCATCTTCACGAAGAAAAAATGGACTCACTATTTTCTCGAAATAAACGCTTTGGGAGATTTGAGAAGAAATAACTTATAAGCAAAGGAAGACGAGTGTTTAGTGCCGATAAAGTAATGAATACTAGCCCTATCTTAAACTAAGTAACAGTTCATTTGTAACCAATATAAGACAACATGAAAAACATTTTAAAAATGAAAATATATCACAATGCCATCATCAACTTATATTTTCTAAGTTGAAAATAATTAAGAAATTGAACGACATGAAACTGAAACTTAAAGATGTAATATTATAATTTATAATATATTTTTGTGAGAAATGGCGTCAAAAATGGAAATGAAATAAATGAAACCTTACATTGAATCCTTGAGGGAAGAGGTAGAAAAACATAGTTAAATTAAATTCAGTGAGAACATACGGAAGTAGAATAGGAACACACACATACACACTCACACACGCACATGTATACGTACATCCACACATACACACTGACTCTCGAACAGGTAAAGAAATATATATTATGTTGTAGTAGAAGAATGTTCGAGTATATGGAAGTTGGTGAACGTAAATGCACTAGAAAATGTAGATGTTTGATCTATGTGCAAAAACCACGACGTTGCCCAGAAGGTCTGCAAAAACAAATCACAAACGTGAAGAATAAAATAGAAAGAGCGCGTAAGGAACTAGTGTCCATGAAACAATGAATCTGAAGTGTGTCGAACTACTATAATTTAAAAATAATATGCTTGTGTCGAACACGACTTGTGCCAAGTTAACAACAGCCAATCAAGGAGTGCATTGAGATCTGAAATAATCGGAAACAACAGCAGCAACGGCAATGGAGAAGTGTTGGGCAGAATCATGGTCAGAGGACAAGAGAAAGAGGACGGCCTGGGCACGGGGGCGGGGAGTGCCGGGCTCACGCACTGGCAGTGCCGCCGAGCTGCCCGGCCAGCAATGGGGTCACGCACTGGCCCATGGGTCGCCGCCGCCGCCGCCGTCGCCACCGCCGCCACCGCCGCCACTGTCACAGCCATTGCCTCCGCCTCCTTCTCTTCCTTCGCTATCGCCATTGCCACCCCGCCTCCGCCACCACCCCCGCCACAACCACTGCCTCCGCCTCCTCTTCCTTGTCATTGCCACCCCGCCGCCGCCGCCGTCATCGCCGCCGCCACCGCCGCCGCCACCGCCGCCGCTGCCGCCGACACCGCCGCCGCCACTGTCACAGCCATTGCCTCCGACTCCGCATCCTCTTCCTTCGCTATCGCCATTGCCACCCCGCCTCCGCCACCGCCACCCCCACAGCCACTGCCTCCTCTTCCTTGCCATTGCCACCCCGCCTCCGACACCGCCGCAGTCGCAGCCGCCGCCGTCGCCACCGCCGGCACCGCTGCCGCCGTCGTCACTACTACCCGCCGCCGCCGCCACCGCCACCACCGGCCTACATCGCTGTGCGCACGCTGGGTCATCATCACGGGTGCCGAGGCAGTGGTCATCGCCACGTGCGAAGCTCATACAAAAAATTCACGCCTAGGAACTTGGAGACGGCTAAGCACATCAATCACTGTTATCGTGCACTTATTGCGGCACATATTTCCCTTGTAACTAAGGTTCAAAACGGAACATTTCAAATCAATCTGAAAATCCCTAAAAATGTAACCAACAATTCACAATAAGTTCATGTTTCAGCATAGTAGAAGCGTTGTATCTTGCATTACTACCCTTTAGTGGAAACAGGGTAAGCCACAGCAATAGAAAAGACGAGCATGATCCACAATAAATGAAGGAAACAACTTTTACATTTAAATAAAACGATTTATCCTTTTGATATGGTCTACAGATTTGTGAACCAATTATTTTGAACTAATAAAATTTGATTATAATTTACAGAAGAAAGTCATCGCATGCACTTGGTGCATATTTTCATTAAATTTGTTAACAATGTTATATCTAATTTTGTATCATTTAACTTATATACAAATTTTATAATTTTAAATGTACATAATATTTCAGTATACGTTGAGGAAGAAACTGGAAAAGATTTCAAAACGTTGGTCAATAAATGTCACAAAAGAAACAAAACTGACTGTCTAGAAATAAATCCTGGACCATTCTCCGTGACAAATTACGGACACCCTTGCATGAGCAAAGGTAGTAAGTGTCTCGTACTCATCCCTTCTGCTAACTGCAACGCTTATTACGGGCCAAGACCTGAAGGAGACCCAGCGGGAAGGTGCACGCAGAGGAAAGGGGGCGCGAGGCGGACTTCGATTTCACTGAGCGGCGCTCACGTCTCCGTTCCAGGGCAGCCGCCGCGCCGTCCCTCGCACGCGCTCACGCGCTCCCGCCCACCCACCCACCCACTTACGCACAGTGGGCCTCGATGGCTCTCAACAGGGAGAGGATTTCTATGCCCTAAAAATCTTGAAACATGCTTTTAAAAATGTCCATTTATGACCTAATAAAACGTATGAAACATGCACTTTAACATGACATTAAAATTAACAATTTGTTCATACATAGACCATTAGGTGACTAGAATATTGCGCGTAGATAAGGGTATAAAGTAATCATGCAGTGATGACTTTGTGGAAAATAAAGTTGATGTTGAGGGTTTGAGGTGGCGTTGAGCAATTTGGCTGGTTGTTCACGCTGCTGGTGAAGTTAATATGGGTGGCACGCCCCCCAAGTGATGCTGGACCGCAAAATGTTGAGGTTGATTGGGTTGTGGTTGATTGTTCTTGAGATCATGAGAAGGGTAAAGGGTTTTCTGATGCGGAGTTGTTTGTTCCAAGGGTTATATGCGACTCATTGTCAGATGATTTTGGTGTCCTTCTAGGCTTAGGAGATAATTGAATCACCGAGTTTTACCGTTTCTGTTACTGCTTTTTATTTGATGAACTTACTACTTTTATAACGTGTACAGATAGTAGATCTCAGAAGTTAAACTTGAAATCTTTGGAGAATTTCTGATTTTGAGGCGGCTGATAGGCTCCTAGGTTCCAAAAAGTATAAGTTTGAAATGTGCTGGTGGCTAATCGTAGTAAGTTAAACTTAAGTTGTTTTTTTTAACCTTTGCGTGTGTGGGTCTTCTGTCTTCATCTGGCCCAGTGTGCGTTCGGGCACTGAGAGCCTGCGCCCCGCTTCCCTCTTCGCTCCAAGCAGCGCCGCCTCGAACTTCCTCGTCCTGCTGCTCTCACCCGTTCAGAGAGCACTTTCGTCACGCTTGGCTCTCTTGCCGGACGGCGCACGGGGACCATTTCGAGACGTGAATCAGCCACAAGCATGACTTTTGAGTGCAGAATTTGAAGGAACACTTACTCAGTATTTTAGAGCAGAGAGAGAAAACTTAAGGGCAAGAACAGTGAGAGAATTTCGTGTTATTAATATAGACATGTTCAAAATATGCATTTCCAGCATGTGGTAACGTTGCAAGATGTACTGTAAGGTTGACTGAATTATGTTCATATTAACATACTTATCATGATTTCAATAACCATGAACTTTGTTTGCAGCAATTAAATATGTAGCAAGGGATTCACTGAACTTTAATAATATGATGTGTATTTTGAAAAACGCCATAGCTTAAGTAAATGAGACTATGTATGATTAACTTGGATCTTGAAATAATTCTAAACACTATTTTGCAGGAATAGATGCAAATGTGGCAACAGTAATACAGTTTTACAGTACAGATGAAGAAATGTAAGTCATTGATACAACTCGCAAAATAATCTTCGGATACCGATCACCAAAATTAGCCTGTAAATTATACTCGTCAGCGTAAAATAATTCTAATTTGGTTATTAATTCCATCGTTTTTCACATTCTATTTTTTTATTCATGTGTCTCTTAAGCACACTTTAAAATTTTCAAAGCAAACTTTTTCATATAAAATTAATCTCACATCTGGTGCAATTTACATAGAATAATTATAACTGTATGAATGCCAAATTTGTTCCCATTAATTCAAATTAATTTTCATGAATTGTATTTTACACATTTCGATATTTTCCAGATCCATTATTTCATTTTTATTACTTCATTTTTGTTATGTGTAAATTATTTACTCCAAATTTTACTCTAAATCGGTACATCAAATATTGTCCTCCAGAGAGCTCTTATTTGCGATTGCTCTCATCTCTGATCGCTGTGAAGATACCAACGGAATAATAGGCGATTGCATCACAGGAATCTCGAATTAAAAAACCCGTCGACTCTAGCGTGTTGATCGATAGGTCTTCGCGAAAAGCCAACGCGCTCAAACAGCACGGGGTCCAAGTCCGTGGCCCCCGCGCTGCGCAAATAACGTCGACGACGACGGCGGCGACGACGGCAGCGACGACGGAGGCGGCGGCGGCGACTGCGACGTCAGTTCACTGGGAGGAACCTTTGGTTGTGGACGGTCACAGGTAGCTATTGTGAGAGTGATCATGTCGACCTTTCCGGGAAATAGGTTCTTTAAGTTGGACAGATATTTAATGGGCAGGTATTGTATTGAAATCTAACGAAAAATAATGCAAGAAACTATCTATATGTCTTTGGATTTTTCCACAATCTAGATATTTCACCTTCATCGGCAGGGCAGTGAAATATGAGTAGAGAAAATAATGTCCTCCTTTCACTCTCGTGTACATCCCATATAGTATCTCATTTTGCACTACCTGATAGATTAAATATACGGTACGTTGTCTGGATGAGTT
The DNA here is from genome assembly GCA_031308135.1 of Acheta domesticus. NCBI lineage: Eukaryota > Metazoa > Arthropoda > Insecta > Orthoptera > Gryllidae > Acheta > Acheta domesticus. The sequence goes on along the minus strand of JAHLJT010000631.1, from coordinate 201,778,654 downwards.
GAATATTAACAAGTTTTTGTTTTCGCTGAATGTGTAGAAGTATTCTATTAATAGTCAATGTTCATCTTCAGAATTAGTTCAAATAATATGTTTTCCAAAATTAATCCAAATATTAAGATCTCACCAAGAGTGGAATGTATCTCCCGTGATAAAAACATGCCCTAGGCTTATGGAACTAATAACCATAGCTGATGACGCGTCCTGAAACATGAAATAATCATTCAATCAGTCTTAAATCTACATGATGCAGCACTGAGATCTCTCTCCAGCAGGAAAACATTCACGTGGTTTTGTGTTGCTTGTTTCTTACATGAACAGTAAATGGTACAAAGCCGTCATCTTTCCCTTATACATTATATAAAGAGATGACTCTGATAAGTGACACAAAACCATCACCCTTCCTTACCGTATTGTAACATAGAGAAATAAATTATTAACAAGTACCATGTTTCCTTTGCATATTTTACATGGAGAGTATACCTGAAGTCAAGACGGAATGTCTAACGCAAGCCCCGTGCACAGGCTTGCCGGCGCGGCGTACAGTGCCCGGGGCGGGCCGCGCCGGCGGTGGACGGTCGCGGCCGGGGGCATTGGCGTAGGCCGAGCTTTATGAATCGCTCTTTTGGGGAATGCACTCGACGAAGTTAAATAAAAAGACTAGCGCACGGCGCAAAGGAGTGCTCGCACATCTGCTGAAAACTGCATCGCCTATCTTCAAATATTGGTTAAGCTATCGACTAGAAATTTTAAAACGGAAAACGCCCGCCTTGCTTTCTATTTGACGTACAATCGACGATCGGACTCGTGCCTGACTAAACATCCTATTGAAAACGCCCGGCCGGCTATAAAATTATTGACAAAACCGCACGGTTTTCTGCGGTCGTCCCGTGGCCGCCACCGCCCCGAACAATGGCGGCTGATATCTTATCGGTATCTCGGGCGGCGTTACCGCGACAGCGCGGCGGGCGCGGGCGGACGGACGGACGGGCGGGCGGGCAGAGCAGCGAGGGGTGACTGGTGATCGCCACGACCGGGGTGCGGAGTGGTGAAGAAAGACAGTGCAGATGAACGGTGGGAGGACGGGCGGTGCTGAATGGTCGAGAACGAGAGGTCGGGGCAAAAGCTCAGAAAGGAGCGGCGAGAGCGAAATATCTGGGTGGGTGGGGGAGAGAGTGAGAATTGGAAGATTAATTGATCGAAATTTCTGAGGTCTGTGATCACTCATGAAGTACCGAAGGTGCTTTTACGAGATTAAAAAGCAGGAAGCAATAGGAGAACGATTGAGGAAGTAAGGACGAGTGGGATTGGAGACAGATTATGACAAAGCATTTGACCGGAGAGTAAAGGATTAGTTAAGTAAGAAATGGAAAGCAATCACGCAGACGTACACGACGGTTGTGAGTGGCGTGGACAGGAACGAACACCTCGGCTTGATTGATTAGTAATTCCGGGTGTGTCAACGGCTAAGATCATTTGTCCTGTAAGTGTAGTGGCTGGTTTTTTTCCTAGGGAGGTGGCGGTGATCTTCCCCCGCTGGATGGCGAGATCCGGCGCCGACTTACCTTCGGCTAGCGAGGTTTTTCATAACCACGTGTCTCCCAAACTGTAACACCCGGACAAACTCTAAGCTCCCGACCGACCTCCTGGAATGTGTGCTAATCAGTGCTAATCAGTGCATATAAGTGTAAGTGTGTTACTGTAAGGGATGAGGACGCAACAAGAAATGGGAAGGAAAGTTCGCGCGCGGTCCGTGGCCCGTTTGTTAGCGTACTGCTGCGGCATTCGCCTTGTATTGATCGGAGAAACGTCGGAAAACTACCGATCTGAGCAGCCAGCCGGTAGAATTCTCCTCCCGACAGCGCCTGACGTCGACGAAGACCTCGGACGGATGGACCAGAAGGCAGAAGGGATATTGCGCGGACTTGGACTTGCGTGGACTTGGGCACACAGACCGAACGCGCGAGTGAGGTGGGGGCGGAGCGGGCTAGGACGCGGGCGCGGGGGCGGGGAACACTCCCACAGGCCAAACACCGCGTTGGAGACCGCTCCCGCCGCCCTGCGTGGGTCGAGCGCAAACGCGGCGGCGGCGACGACACCCAGCACTCTCCGGGAGGTCGCGCCACGGCCGTCGCCGCCGCCGCCGCCGTGGCTGCCGGCGGAAGGGCGGTGGAGCGCGCGCGGCTGTGCACAATACGGAGCTCCGGGCTCAAGAGGGACGCGGGTCCACCGCGGCTCCTCCCTGGTCCGCGGAAAAAGGCTTCGCCAAATACTTCCCCAACAATATTCCTTATTTTCTGTTCGAAATCAATGGGAAGAGCATAGGAAAATATTGCATTTGCGCAGACGTAGCTCCTCAAGAACGGAGAAAAATGTAAAGGATCTGGTGTTGAAGATCATTTTCAAAAATATCATTTAAAATATGTTTGAAATTTAGAAAAGAAAATGGGTAAGATATTATTCATTAAAACAATCTAATAAAAAGTAAATTAAGACTTGTCTCAACACTGGGCAACCAATACATTCCTTACAGTTATGCATCGTCAAGTCATTAGTAGGTCTTCATCGGTTTGTTATATAAAACACAAAATACAACGAACTAACGAAAATGAAATATCCTAAAATAAAAATCTAATATCTTCAAGGTGGTTCCAAACTAAAAATTTCGAAACGCATCATCAATCACGGGAAATCAAACTTTACGTTTTAATTACATTCTTCTTCTAAATATATCAAGAAGTTGAGATAAGTACAAAGTTAAGTGATTTGTGTCAGTTTGTGTGATTAATCTGCTTATGTCCTTTGCACAAAAGATATATTCCTTGGGTGTAACTTATTAGAGAAACAATTTATAATGAATTGTAACATCTGTGCACGTATGTTTTCTGACCAAGTAATTCAGTTGTACTTTTCGAAGCAAATTTTCTGCTTAATTATTGATAAATAAAAGAAGAGCATGATGAAACGAACTACCGTCAGTAACACGCTTGAAAAATGACCCAAGTAATCATCAATATCTCATATTTCCCAGCACAGAAGTATCACCATTTTCACGGTTCACCTAGGCCAACCGACCCCTCCCACATGCGCATTCCTCGCGAACCTTCACACGCGAAGGTCAACGGGTCGCTGGCGGAAGAGCCGAGGGTCGCAGGGCCGGCGCCGGGCGGGACGGCGGGGGCGGGGCGGAGAGGCCGGGTCGTTGGCCAGCGCCGCCGCCCCCACTGACTCACGGGGGCCGGGCGGTGCGCCGGCCGCGGCGGCGGCGGCGGCGGCGGCGCTTGGGCGAGCGAGCACATCAGCTGACCGCCTGCTTAATATTCATCGGGCAGTTTCGCACTTCCGTGCGTCGCTCCGCCGCCCTCGCTCCTCCTCCTCCGCCGCCGCCGCTGTTTGAGTTGGCCCTCGCGGGGCGCCGCGCTTCCTGGAAGAGCGCAGAGGGAGGCGAGGCGAGGCGTGGGTCGGTCGGCGAGTGCGGGGGCGGGGGCGGGCGCGCGCCGCCACTTGGGCCACGAGGGGACGCGAGAACTCGTCAGTGCCCGCAGACGCAGGCAGCCCCTGCGTTCTGCTGAGTAATGCACCGCACGTCATGTTATCTTACGTCACTTCAAAAAATCAAATTTAAAGGATGACCCACAGTGTGAACGTGAACCCCCAGCGATATTATCTTAAAAATTAGTATTGATCGACAAGACATTCTGTTTTCTTAATCAGTACATTATTATTATTATTATTATTATTATTATTATTATTATTATTATTATTATTATTATTTTTCCATTACATCACGACTAAAGATGTTACAAGTCGGCTGAATATAAAATCTACTCCAGGTTGCAACCAGCTACCTAAGGAGTAGATCTAGGGACTATCGGTGCCTCTACAGTACTTTGCGCAAAATGTGGGCTGTTCCAAATAAGCTATTTCTTGCACTTCCCAGTCTTTGAATTACCTGGGAGTTTAGACAAGTTCTTACTCAAATTTTGCGGAACAAATCCCAGAGCTCCGATAACTATCGGGACGACCTGTGCTTTTACGCCCCACATTCGGCTGATCTCGATTTCCAAACTCTTGTATTTAAGACGTTTCTCTGCCTCCTTGGTAACGACGTTTTGATCGCAAGGTACAGCAACATCGACAAGTAAACATGATTTTTTCTCCATATCCCGGATGACTATATCCGGTTTGTTTGCTGCTATCGTGCGATCAGTTTGAATTTGTTGGTCGTACAATATCGTACACAATCCAACAGACGTCACCGGTTTCGGTGAGTGTTCGTACCACTTGGGGCATGTGTTTGGAACTTCGAGGGCGGTACAGATCTGCCAGTGGAGGTAGCTACACACCCTGTCGTGTCTTTTCAAATATTCGGTCTTTGCTAGAATTGGACAAGCTGAGACAATATGATCAATGGTTTCTACGTGTTCCTGACAAATGCGGCATTTATCATCTTGGGAAATTTTGAGAACCGCTTTATCATAATGTCGTGTTCTCAAGGCCTGATCTTGGGCAGCTATTACAAGTGCTTCCGATTCTGGCTTCATTCTTCCCCTTTTAAGCCACATAAATGATTGATCTTTATTGATCTGCACCTTGTCCATTCTTTTTAGGTATTGTCCGTGGAGTGGTTTGTCTCTCCACGATTTCTTTAACATTTTCTGTGTCTCAAATTTCATGTTAAGTAGCATCAGAAGTTCAGTGTCTCTGTCATTCTGGGTGTCTTGCATAGTCTTGTTCGCAATGCTTCTTGCTACACTTACAATGCCTCTGTTTCCCATTCTTCGGTCAGATTTCATGACCTGCCTCATTAGTGGGTCATCTTGATGGCTGACTACATACTTTCCCATCCCGGTTATTGCATTGTGCCAGGAGGCTTCAATTTGTCTCAGGCCTCTTCCTCCTTCCTTACGTGAAACATAAAGTCTATGTACATCAGCTCGGGGGTGGGCGACATGATGCATTGTAAGCAGTTTTCTGGTTTTTCGATCCATGATGCGAATTTCCTGTTCAGTCCAGTCTACTAGTCCGAAACTGTATTCGGCTACAGGCACCGCCAAACTACCAATTGCTGATATTTTATTCCTGGAGTTCAGAGCGGACTGCAGGACAAGTCTCACTCGTCTATAATACTCCCTGCGAATTCTCTCTTTCATTGTGTCGTTCGAGATGGTCTCACATTCTTCAATGCCCAGATATTTGTAAGTTTTACCTGGCTCAAGATCTTGAATCACAGTGTGTCTATCAACTTCAATGTTCTCTGACGTTGTCATTTTGCCTCTTTTTAAGTTGACTTTTGCACACTTGTCAAGGCCAAACTTCATGCAGATGTCATTGCTAAATTCATTGATGACAGACAGCATTTGGGAGAGAATCGCTTCATTCTTAGCAAACACTTTAAGATCATCCATGTAAAATAAATGTGATACAGGCCTTTCATCACCATGGAGCTTGTAACCAAAGTCAGTGTGCGACAGCTGTCTAGATAGTGGGATCAAACTAATGCAAAACAACAGAGGGGATAGTGAATCTCCTTGAAAAATTCCCCTGTTAATCTGAATACTTCTGGTTTCTACTACTCCCTTTCCGCTGTGGATTAGTAACCTGGTGCTCCACGACTTCATACTAGCCTTGCAAAACTCAACAAGTCTAGGATGAAATCGATAGATCTCCAGGGTCTTCAAAATCCAATCGTGTGGTACACTGTCAAAGGCTTTCTGGTAGTCAATCCAAGCCATGCTTAAATTACGTTTTCGTTTCTTTACATCATTCAAAATTATTTTATTCAGAAGCAAGATTTCCTTACAGCCATAGGAACCTTTACGACATCCTTTCTGTTCAACTGGCAACAGATGGTTCTTCTCTAGGTGCCTATACATTTTGTCAGCAATGGCTGCAGTTATAAGTTTGTACATTACTGGCAGGCAAGTAATTGGCCTGTAGTTCTTCGCCAAAGAGCTGTCTCCTCCTTTGGGTAGCAAATACGTGATGCCGCGAGTGAGCCATTTGGGGAGTTCGTTAGGGTTTTCTAAAATTTTATTAACAGCCTTTGCAAGATGAAATGTAGTGCTGTTAATTTCTTAATCCAATAAATCTGGATCTTATCAACCCCAGGGGATTTCCAGTTTCCCATATTCTTAATTGTTTGGCATAGGTCCTCTTTCGAGAATTCTTGAACATGTTCCACTGTTTCCACGAGTCCATTGGCAGCATCAACTTCAGATTGGAGCCACGATGCGTCTTTGTTGTACGATCTGGTTTCCTCCCAGATTCCTGACCAAAAGGTTTCGACGTCATCTTTGAAGGAGGGGCAGCATTGCCATTCGGTTTTTGAGTCAGACTGCGATAGAATCTCTTCGCGTCTGTTTCAAACAACCGGTTCTGTACACGGAAATCGATTCTACGTTTGTACCGCCTTATTCGTTGAGCCCATGCTTGGATTTTTTCTTTTAGCTTTTCAGCTACCATTAGCCTTGTTGTATCATTGTCAATTAGGAATTTTTGTTCAACATGGAGTATTTTTTGTTGAACTTTATACGTGTGGTTTGACTTAGAAGATGCCTCGGCTAGGAGTGATATTTCACGCCGTGTGTCGGCTATCCGTTTCATAATTCTTTTCATCCATGGAGGTACGGAGCTTTTTACTCTGTCTGGCTGTCGGCCATCGGTGTTCTTGGCTGGCCCCAAGATTATCTGAGATACTAGATATCCAGTTGCATACACGATGTGATTGATTTCAGTAATATCTAGATCTCTACTTGAGGCCTGTACAACCTCATTTAAGACAGAATTCGCTGTTTCTATCACTCTCTTAGCTTTAGCATTTTCGAAAATTCTCCTCAACGGTGCACGAGATTTCGAATGGAAGTAGACGAACTCGCTCTATCTCGCGTCGGAGGAGGTTCCGCATCATGTCCTTATCGTGTGACTCATGGCCAGATGAATTTTCACCACTGACGAATGTTTCATTTGGAAGAGATGAACCTTGAAGGGGATCATCGTTTTCAGGGATATTAGATGGTTCTAAATGTTCGTCATGTGGATGGTTTGATCGATGAACATACTCTGCGTTCCTCTGGATGTCTGCAAGTTGTTCTGATGTGAATTTACCACTGCTGAGTATGTATCGTCGTTGACTGGCAAGCTTCTTTGAGTCTAGGGTAGGTCTCATATCTGGGTTCCGCTCTCTCCATATCTTAAAAACTTCTATTTCTGAGCCCCCATTTTTCGCTTTTGCATAGTAAAAGCACCACATCACCTCCATTAATTCATCCCGGGTCCATCTCTGACGATGGCTTCGAGCTACTGCCGGCTCTGGGTCCCTGGGACTAACATCCGTGGGATAGCCAGATGTCGACAAGGTGACATTAGCTCGGTTTCTGAGCAGGTATGGGACATTGGTAGAACAAGGCACGTTAAGGTTCATTACATTGCTTGTTCTATTCATTTTGCTCATTGGTTTCAAGTGAAGATTCGCAGGTAGCAAGTTCGAGTTCACAGATCACATTTAACCTTTGGGTTGTTTCCTGCGATCCGTTACTGCGACCCACAGTGGCCTCGGGGCATCCCCCCGCAGGGTCCAGCAAGGGGTCCCTCCGATCGCCAGTCGGCATTACTAAACCCTACGGGATTTTCACTGACTGCTGAAGGCAGCCTCCTTCGCTGGCTAATGCAAGGTTCGGGCCTCCACTCTAATCAGTGGCCTGGTGTGCCAACCCAGTTTCTCTCCTGTACCCTCCATGGGCCGATAACAGGAAGTCCAAAGGTTCATGACCCTTCCCCCTCTGCTTACTTCCCACTCTCCTCAAAATGGAGTACTTCTTCGTCTGACCCCTCACCTTCAACCTATTCAGCAAGGGAGGCCCTACCAGTAGCTAGGCTACCACTGACATAGCTCTCAGGCTCATGGGGGTACTCAAGCTCCACCACCAACTCCAAGGTCGTGTACTCCCTAGGTGGAGTTATTATTATTATTATTATTATTATTATTATTATTATTATTATTATTATTATTATCATTGTTATTAATATTCCTCTAATACACGACTAAAGATGTTACGAATCGGTTGATTTTAAAGTCTACTGCGGGTTGCAACCAGCCCCCCACGTAATACATCTAGGGACTATCAGTGCCTCTACAATACTTTGCGCAAAATGTGGTCTGTTCCAAATAAAGCAATTTCTTGCACTTCACAGTCTTTTGAATGGCATGGGAGTTTAGCCAAATTCTTACATAAATTTTGCGTAACAAATCCCAGAGCTTCTGTAACTATCGAAATGACCTGTCCGTGCAGCCCGACATTCGGCTGATATTGATTTCCGAACTCTTGTATTTAAGACGTTTCTCTTCCTCCTTGTTTACGACGTTTTGATCGCATGGAACAGTAACGTCTTCAAGTAGACTGATTTTTTCTCCAAATGTAGCTATCGTGCGATCCGTTTGAATTTGATGGTCGCACAATATTGTACACAGTCCAATAGGCGTCACTGGTGAGTGTTCGTACCAGTTGGGGCATGTGTTTGGAACTTCGAGGGCGGTACAGATCTGCTGTTGGAGGTAACTACACGCCCTGTCGCGTCTTTTCAAGTATTCGGTCTTTGCTAGAACTGGGCAAGCTAAGACGATAGGATCAATTGTTTCTACTTATTCCTTTCAAATGGGGCATTTATCATCTTTTAGCGACAAGAAACATTATTATATTAGCAACAAAAAGTATTACTATTATTATTGTTATTATGATTACAATTTTTAAAAATTTGTTTCATATCGCAAAGTAGAGACAATCTGTCACAAGAAACAGTGTTTCATTTGCAGCATTTCGCGACTGTTAATTGTCATCCGTTTCTTGTTGTTCCATTCCTGAAGTCAAAGGTAATGTGGTACATGCAATATATTTCTTAACAAAGATGCGTCTCAATTTAAGTTGAACAACCCTTGGGAAATATATATCTAGAACGGTATCCATAAATACGTGAAAACAGTGAACGCTGCATTCCTGCGAAATGGAATCTGTTTCGTCACTGAGTTTACCTACTGTGTCTCGAGGGCGAAGGCACAGTTCGTGGAATGCTTTTTCGGGATCCCTCCATTAGGTTTCGCTCTGAGCAGCAGATTAGCGATCTGCTTATGGACGTGTGTGTGCAAACTCTTCATCTCTCCTTCGTGTGGTCTGTGTACACGTGTGGTCGCCACTTCAGAATTTCGCGAACGACAACGAAATCTAAGGTTAGGTTGAAGAAGAAGAAAAAAAGACGAAAGTGGATGCTTGAAGAACAAGATCCAAAAAACAACCAAGTGCAAGCGCAAGTGGAAGTTGGCAGACTTCGAAATCGAAGACTGACCTCGACGAAGTGGACGAAGACGAAGGAAAGCAGAATAAAAGACGCACAGCACACCTACACGTGACTTTAAAGAAACCTGATTCACAGAATCTCTCATAGTTCAGTTTTACACTCTCTCATATGTTTTGGTGACTTACATTTAACTTAATATAAATTCATTATTCTTACTACGATTACAACATTGATGTAGATATCTCTAGTGAATACCTACACTATCATTTGAAAATAAGGAGCAACTAATCAAATTGCATTTGTCCACTAGTGGAAAAAATGATTTTGATATGAAATTGTGTATTTTTTAATACGTTCTACACGTTCCTGCTCTCAGATTTCTTCAAAACGCATTTTAACACATTAAATTAAATGCGATTTGGAGAAATATAAAAACAGGAACGTATTAGAAACTACACGATTTCATACCAAACTCATTTTTCCCACCAGAGGAAAATATGCTTTTTCATTACTTGCTCCTCAAATACTTTTAGGAATGAGATGAAAGGAACATTTTTGATAATTCTGTTACGTGAATATTTTGTTGAGACTAGATGGTATTGTTTGAATTGATCTATTGTGTTTGTTTGTGTAGCAACAGATAGAAAAATGTGCTTTTTGATCGTGGAGCCATTTTAGTTTTCTGTAAAGTTGTTCGCAACCTGTGGTGTTTGTGATTACCAGGATTGTGATTATTCATTATTTATCTGAGAAACGCATTTTGGACTAATTGTGTTTTATTTATGTTGTATGGATCGGAATTTACCGGCTCCATACAACATACTTAAAACAATAGAGGCACAATTATTATTATTTATTTATTACAGTTGGGAAATACAAATAAAGTAAAATAACGTTATATCATTACAAATATTTTTTTCTCAGCAAGCAATAGAGACCATATCGCCTTGTCATATGGCTTTAGGCTCGGACAATCGCCACTGGGCAGGACAGATCTAAGAAAAGATATAAAAGAAATTCGTTTTTGTCCGTCGATCAGTTTAAGAATTGTCGCACTCTACGAAAGATCTGTATGACTAAATCTTTCTGGACAGTTAAGTTCACCTTTTAATAATTCTATTTTTGTAAAACAAGATGTAAATCAATCGCGCTATTTTCACTCTACCCAATAGATGTATGTCCCAGTAGATACTATTTCATTATTTTGTGTAACTGGGAAAGGTGAGTATTGGTAAAACGGAAGAAGATTCTCAATTGGTCTATATTTGAATGCCAATTTTTTGTAGATGATTTGGGCTACTTGATTCTTCCTTCTGTTTTCAAGAAATAAGTATTTCAACTTCTGGCCAGTGGAGTGAGTTGTCTTTATCAACTGTTACAATTTTTAAGAGAAGGGGATTTTTCCATGGTCTTACTCTTTCAGCCGGTCAGCATATTACTCTGGGAAATAGCATCGGTGTTGGTCTCAATCTTCTGGAAACGTAGTGTCGAGTAGTTTGCATCCGTCACGACAGCACTACTTCAGACGTGAAAGTACTTTCGCATTTTCTTTTCTTGCGAAGACATTAAGACATTAAGAAACCCTTTGTCTCAAGAGTTTCTGGGCAGCCTTTCAACGGCGTTCTTGGTTCTGAATTTGGTGAGTATGGTTCACGTCAGTGTATTTAGCTCTCGAAGGTCTGGACCTGAATAATTCAGAATACCGAAGGAATGTATCAATACTGGGACAACATACGGGTTAATAGCATTTATTGGGTTCTTTGTATGTAATTTTGTATTCAGCAACTTGATGATTCTTAATTTATACCTTTTCTTAAATACAGCTTTCATATTTGTGTGGTTAATTCGTCTATTTTCTTGGATGCCAAGGTATTTGTAAATGGTATGATTCAATGGTAAAGCTGCCAAGTATCCTAAAATGTTTCGACTATTCAGATGTGCCTCAGCACATTTATTCATTACAAAGGACAAAAATGCCATCGCTATGTGACTCTGGACTCATAGTTAATCACCTTCAGATGATTTTTATTTTCAGCATGCATTTTCAGATCAGTCTTGAAAAGTGAATGGCTGATTTGTGATTGCATGGACCGATTAGCGATCTGTACCGAGTCTGTACTCTAGATGTTCCTAGTTCATTAGCTGTGATAGAGGGTTCATAGCTAAACAAAACCAAAGAGGACCTTATGAATTGCCTTGGAATATTTTTCGAACGACGATGTTAAACGTAAAATTTTTCTAAATAAATCTACGTTTGCAAGTTTTTACTTTCTTTTGCGAAGTTAGGTGAGAAAGTATTATTATCGTGCGCCTAAAAGTGGTGATTTGTCGACAGAAAAGCTTTTATTGTCGGACCCTGGTAAAGAAAACATGGATAAACCTTGTTCCTCTACGTAGTAAATTACTTCCTCTAACACGCTGCTTAGTCAGAATTCATGTTTTGTGGGTGCTTGATACCGAATAATCAATTGGCAAAATCTCTGTTTGTCCGTCCAATTGTGGTCACAACCAGCGACAAAACCGTGAATCCATTTTCTCAAAAATTGATATCCTTCTATCGATTCAAATGACGTTGAGTTTGAAACGGGGATACTTTACATGAAGCCACATTTTCGAAATCTCAAAAATGTTCCCAAATGTTTTGATTGAACCTTGTTTTCGTATATCATAAGGGACGCTTGAAATAATGAAGCACGTCCAATTTTCGTTGACATCTTTGATAGTGATGCTATTTCCAATTGATGCTATTTCCATTTCCAGCAAACCCATTATTTTCGAAAATCGCAAAAAAATGAATTTCCAAAAGTACAGTTTTGAAGGTAGATATTTTTCTTATATAAAATATGTTCCAAAACTTTCAACTTTAAAAAAGGTCATATACAATTTTTGGGAGAAACTAGTAGTTTTCATCTAATTTCTGTTTGAGTAAGCTTTTTATAAAAAAACACACCAATTTTTTCTTTAAATTTTTCCTCGGGTATAAAAAGGGATGCTTACAAGGGTTTGTTGACCACGCCAGATATTATAATCTATATTTAGCCGCAGTTAAGGTCACATGTCAGCAGACGGAAATAAGAAGGTAGTCAGCTTGCTGACATACAGTGGACTTGCCTTCGCGTATAAGACTCGGTGATACGTTATTCGCTCTCGTGATTGGCCACTTTCCAATTTTACTACTGGTGCTGGACATTCGTTAAACTCACAGAATTTTTGAAAATTGTAAAAGAAATGTGATAAAGTATGTGATGTTGTAGCAGCACTAATTCATTAAGGCAGACATTTACAATCTTAGCACTTTTTATGTAGTCTTTCGGAATGTCCACTACCAAATGGTTTACTGTAGGCGATGTAGTACATGATAAAATTTTGATTTTGTACCTCTGCTTGCATTATAGTTATATTGTCGACATTCAGCTGTTGTTTGCTTTCCTTACGAGTTTTTGATGAACCCTTTCTCTTCCGGGTATTATTAATGTTATATTCTGTATTATTATCGTTATTATTATTAACTGTAAAATACACCACGTTAAAATATGTGTTCCAGCATCAACTGCATGTCCGGTTACGTTTCAATCTCATTTCGATGTTTAAATCTTTTATTTGTTAAATAACGTTTACAATTTTTTTCTAAATATTTTTCAAAAAAGAATGTGAATGTGTGCCACCATACCATTAAATTTAATAAAATAAAACATGCCTGGGTTTTCTTAAACACATATTAAAACTTTACACTTTAACATCATACCATAATAATAAATTGACTACTTTTAACTATAATTACATTCCATAATACAAATTTATGAGCGCAACAAGTTCTGGAAAAAACATAATGAGTTTCCACAAATTGTAATTGAGTTTTTATCACACTGTCAATTAGTTCGTGAAATCTTTACTACGTAGATGTATCTCATTGACAGAAGCAGAACTACGTTAATGTACGAGTACTGCCAGTGCAAAAACCATACATGGTAACGCGACATGTTTACGACTAGCAGCGAAAAGAAGACGCTCATGACTTGCTCGGACTGGCAGTCAAGGCGATATATCTGGTTTGTTGACCACGCCAGATATTATAATCTATATTTAGCCGCAGTTAAGGTCACATGTCAGCAGACGGAAATAAGAAGGTAGTCAGCTTGCTGACATGCAGTGGACTTGCCTTCGCCTATAAGACTCGGTGAAACGTTATTCGCTCTCGTGATTGGCCACTTTCCAATTTTACTACTGGTGCTGGAACCGATAACTTGTAACAGGGAAATGGGAGACCAAAGCAAAGGGTAAGATGGTGCAATAAAAACGTCTTGGAAACATTCACGCAGAGAACGGAGAAAAGTTGCGAACAAAATTCCAGTGCGTGTATTTAATTATTTTCTTCCTTTATCAACGCTTTCCATGTCTAAGGAACCTACGAGGATATGTCCCGTGCTTTGGTTTACGAGCATGTATTTCAGAATATAATGTACTCATATCCTTCCTCCTTGAGCATTGCGTTATGGTCTTATTTACGACTTACCATGAGCGCTAATTTGTATCATATAATGGAAGTTTTTTTTTAAATAGCATTATTTTCGCTAGCCATTATTTTTGTAACCACTTAATAGATTACTGATAACTCCAATATTTTACAATGGATGACATAGTTGACAAAATTTCTAAGTGAACAGTCCAAATATTGAAAGAAAAATAATATACTTCTGTACGTTATATGAATCAAATGGAGTGGAGAAACATGTTTTGCATTTCTTTTGAAATGTAAGTTTGAATGATAAAATACAGAATTATATTATTTGAATAAATATATCATATTCAATAATTCACATTTATTTACTAATTTACAACGAGACAGAAAATGAAAAAAAACAATACCTACGCAGCCACCGGCCATGATGCCAACGATTTGTTAGATTTTCAGACATTTTGGAACAAATTGAAAACATTGAGAAAAATTTAATTTGAGTGAAATGAGTGATTTTGAGTGTTATTCCGGCTACTCTCATACTGTGCGACCACAAGGCTTTACAAAAGGAGCCACCCGCCATTTAAAGTTATTACTTACGTGATACCTTGCCGAACTGCAATTTATTTGAACTCTTGTACTATGTTATTGCAATATTCGTCAAGCAGATGTCTGTTTCTTTATTAATTTGTTGCAGTACATTGCAATATTTAATTTATTGCAGTGTTATACGAGAGTATTTTATTTGTTGATCTTCAGCAGCGTTCGTGCTACTTTTTGGACAGTCATTTATAAGCTACGTTTTTGTGTCTATTTGCCTATTTTTATTCTTCAATTAAAAACGAAGTATTTTAGGTAACTTCTTCATTTTGAAGCATTAGGTGTATTAAAATATATAAATACTACTGCCTCAAATTGAATATGTAATCTAAAATACTGCACTTTTAATTGAAGGATACAAATCGGAAAGTAGGCAAAAATACGCAGCTAAGTCATTTGGTGTGATTCAGTTATACAATTCCTGCTACGTGGCACTAGTATAAATAAACAGAAATAATGATTTCATTAAAATTACAGGTACTAATGAAGTTTACTAATGTTCTGCTGAAGACGAAGCTTGTGTTATTGTGATTTTATGACCAACACTTCGTAGACATTTATAAATTGCAGAAATGCACTGTGAGTGACTAAGAAATCCAACGGTTTGAAGCATCAATAAAACGGAGCATTTGCGCCAGTGCTGTACACCCCTTCTCCCGCCGCGTCCCGAGATGCGCAATCGCATACCAGCGCCCTCCAACGCAGTCCGAGAGCAAACTCGTCGGTGGCCGCTTGGAGCTTGAACCTTCCCCGGGGCGTGTGCTCCCCGCTCCGTCCCTCCCACCCCTCTATCCCACTCCCAATCCAGTCCGATCCGATCCGACTCGACCCAGCCCGGCTCGGCCTGGCCCGGCCCAGCCCTGCCGGCCGGCCGGCGGCGTGGATGTCTTCGTTACGGGCCATCTGTTAATTGCCGCTGATCTATCGTCCTACACGCAAACGGCAGCTTATCTCCGGTGCTCATTAAGGTACCGGGAGACTGCGGGGGCTACCGTGCGGTGTGCAGGGTGGCCGCCGCCCCCGCGACCGCTCGTTTCTTCGACGCCATCTCCGCACACGCTCCGTCCTTCGCCGCCCACACTGCCCACTCCACCCACCAGCGCCACCCCGTCCCCCTGCCACGATCACCTCTGGCGCCACCGTTGTCTCCGCAGACGCCGCCTCTTTTACCGCCCACACTACCCATTACGTCTACCAGTGCCACCCTCAACCACTGCTATTGCTACCACAATCACCTCAGGCGCCACCGTTGCCATCGTCGCCTCCGCGGACACCTTCTCCTTCACCACCCACACCACCACACTCACCTACCACCAGCCGCGCTATAGCTACCACGTCCTCTACTTCAGCTATCACAATCATCTACGACACCACCGCTGCCATCACCACCCCAGGTACCATCACTGTAATTGCCACCGCGTCTACCACACTCCTCACCTCTTGCCTCTGCCACTTCTGTCACCGTCGCTCCCACCGCCGTCGCCACACTTTTTGTCGCGAGCTGTAATGTCCCTTGATTTGTGTACACCGGCGGAAACATCGAAATAGCTCGCGCTCGTTACCTGGGCAAGTGGCGAGAAGTGGTCCTGTATCTGGTCGCCTAATGCGCCTGTCCTGAATAACTAATGAAATATTTAAAGTGGGGAGCGTGGAAGAGATGGCACCACGTGAAATTCAATTCGGACGGAATGAAAACAAAAATGAGAAAAACAGGGAAAAGAAGCGAGGGCGTGCGTTTCGTGAAAAGGAGCGAGCGCAGGGGTGGGAAGGGGAAGAACGTTACGAACACGCGATTACACTCGGCGAGGCGAGTGGAAACGAGGGCGGGCGGAGAGAAAAGTCAGATAGAGGTAAGAAAAATGACCGCTTAATTCGTAGTGAACAGAAACTAGTAGTTAAACTTAGTAATTTTGAAAAAAATGGCTCCACCGAAAGAGAAAGTCACTTCAAATACTGTTCAATAAAAAATAAACTTAAAAAATGCTTCAAAATAAGATTTTTTCACAGACTATTTACACTTTTTTCGCAATTTGGAAGAATTGGTTTAGAGGTACGTCTTAAGTGACATTCAAATAAATATATTTAGCAAATGTTAAAATATCATAAATGAATAATATTACATTAATAAAATGTGACTCTAATAATATTGAACTATGCTACGACGTTTTCTACTATTTTAGGAGTTCTATTGATTTTAATCAACAACAGATAGCTGAGAAGAATATTTTTAAAAGTATTTTTGATTGTTTATGTGTCCATTTTGTACTATGAAATTTATCATTTATTAATAAATAAAAACTGATATATGTATAAAACGTTGAGCTTAGAAGCCTGCTTCTAAGCGATATATTTAACACGACCTGTTGAAGGTGAGACTTAAGTTACAAGAGCGGGTCGAGCAATGTCGATTTCACGGTTTAGATCCAAGCGACTTTCATTCTTTATTTCCAGTCGGAAGCGCGAATTCCTGTCAAGGTCACTCATTAAGGACTTTCACGTCTGAGGCAGCAACCCCGCGTTCCTGAATTAATACATTCGGATGACTTTTACATATATTACTGTCGGTGAGTGGACTAGACGCTTAGCCAACTGGAATGCTGTTTCACAGCCTGCAAATGTCGAACCAACTGAGACCGAATTTATCTTAAACCGCAAATCATGTTTATAACGGCGTTAAAATTGGAATGATTCAAGATGTCATGGCTTATTTTTCTTCGGTATCACACGATCCAATGTTATCCCCTTATTTTGAAGGTTATATAAGACACACATTTCAGTCGTTTCTCTCTGCTGTCCCTAATAAGGTGAGTGAATTTTACTACTGTTCTCATTATTCCGACCTCCTTTTTGGGGGAATTAGTTGATAATGTCATAATAATGTATCATATTCACAAAATATAATCTTAACACATAATGTAGAATTTTAAAAAGCGTCCTTGCTCGACGCATTCACTCTCTTTTTACTATAAAATGATGAAATAATATATATATATATATATATATATATATATATATATAATATGTAAATATAATTTATTATATATAATATATTATATAAAATATATATTTTATAGTAAATAATATATTGTGAACAATTTTGCTGCATTCAGTTGATTCTCAGCCTAATACATGTTCATAAATATTAAAATTTATCTACGATAGAATAAAAATATGTATTTCTACGAATGCGTGAATTTAGTATTTTCTGCGAACATCTAAAACTTCACGTAATCATGTAGAAACAAGCATTTAAAAATGTTGGAATCTACGTGCTACTCTTGCGTAGTTTTCTTTTCTTAAAACGTCTAAAAAAACTCTTTTTTCACTGTGACGTTTCAAGTATGAAAAAGAAGTTTACGCAAGGTAGAAAATAAAGCACATTAATGGCAAAACTAATTCCGCTAATATTAAACCTTACAATAAGTATTAACATATAATTAACTACTAGCATAATTAGTTGGTACTATTAACACAATATATTATGATGAAACTCGTAACAATCACTTAGATGTACACTAATTTCTCAACTCATGATGAGTTATTTCGTAACTCCCTAGGGAATTTTGGGGTAGTAATTTAGACACGTCAGCGTCCGCAGATTTGAGCAGTTCGAGTAGAATATCAGCATCATTTACATCCATTTTAAATCCAGTAATTATAACCACGATGCATCGTGGTTAGAAGATTATATTAGACCAGTATCGCGATGTACCTGTTACAAAAAGAAACTCGCATGGGATAACATTGCTTCGCTAGCTCATGAGCCTCATGAGCGTCAGAGCCTCCTGTTTCACAATCGATGAAGACGATAGGGGGCCTTCCGATTAAATCATGAAGAGCAAGGATGAAACAAATCATAATTTGTAACAAAAATATATTTATACGATAGTAGAAAAATATTGTTTATATTTCATGGGCAAAATGATCGTTTTTGGCATGATACTCGATATTTTTGCCTCGATCAATCGATTTTGGCAATAAATTTCACTCTCGATCGTCCAAAAAACAATCATTTCACGCACTTAATATAAACGAATTCCCAAAGAGAATGATACAATATTATCGTTCCAGTAGACCGTGTGATCCACTGCAACTACGTGGGAAAGTGAAGAAATGTTCTCCCAAAGAGAGCACCTTTTCCCGAAGTGTTGGAAAACTAAATTATGTTTAAAATATCGCCCTTCAGAATGATAAATGTACTAACGGTAATTCATAAACAGTGGTGATTTTAATCTAATGATGACATCAAAGACAATGTAACCTCATTGAGGTTAGAATTAAAGTGGTTTAATGTAAATTAACACACTTGATTAAAAATCTCTCCTGAAATATCCGAAAAAGATTAAAAATCAATTTAACCCCAAATAATTTATTATGTGAATGATATGTTCTCGGAAGCATTCTATTCGCAGTTCACCACTCTTCTTTTCTTTTCTTGTCATATTATTCACTTTTCTATATCCCTTTTTTCTCGGTCTTTTTCTGCACCTTCTGATCTACAGAAGAGAACCTTCTCTTGATTTTATTCAACGCCCAGTTTTCATCTCCCTTTCACTCTTCACTATTCAGCCTTGTTTCTCTCATTTTCTTCTGCTTTTCACTCCTGTTTCTGTCCGTCTGCCAGCAAAGGACTGCTGCTTGCCTCGTGTAGGTAGGTTCTTTTTCGTTCTTTAAAGCGTATTTCACTGCCGCCGTTCCCACGTCTTCTTCTCTAATGTTCCTGACGTTCCCGACCCATGGAAGAACCGTAAAGTGGGGTTTTGAGATGTGACTTTGTTGGTGGTTATTGAATCAGAGAATAAGAGACTATCTGATAGGAATGAACCGCTTAGCAGAAATTGACATCGGATACCCTAAATATTAATACTTCTCTTCACAATGGCCTTTCACATCACACAACTCCACAGAATGGTTATTCCATTTCCTTGTTATATCTCCCATTCACAAGTCGCGAGGAGGCGGGAACCTATTACTTTATTTTGGGGCGTGCACTCACTGTCTTGCTGTTTAAGAACTACAAGAATGGCGTTTACTTGAGTGGCTAACTAAAACTAACTCAACTCGAGCTAAAACCTTATGACACGATCTTTAGGCTAACTGACTTGACATACATGTATTTTGTAACCCTGGAATTGAAGATAATCTTGAAATCGGTGGCTCGTTTGTTAGCGTGCCCGCTTTCCATGGCGGAACCCCGGATTCTAGTCCCGGCCGAATACCTGGGCGCTTTCCTTACAAATTACTCAGTATCTATTGCTGTGTAACAATGAGAAAGCTCACCCTAAGATTATATAGACCAGTATATACGGTGAAGGGATGTCTTCGTGCTAACCTGTCGAACCCCTTATCCCATGACCGAGAGGCTGGGTCACCGCTGGTCGGCCAAGGCCCCTAGCGGGCTGTCGAACCAAAGAACAGGAAGAGGAATATTCATTAGTTCGCGTCTCTTTTTTCATGGTTCACGAGATATCAGTTTTTTAACTCACACAGCTTTCATACTTTATTTACAATACACACATATCAATCTTTAATCCATTCCCTCTCATTGCACCACCCTTCCTTCCTTGCAGCCGTTCCCTCGCGAGCTCACCGCTTCCCCAAGTGCTCCTGGCCGCCGCTGTGCCGTCCGGGCGCGGGTGGGCGCCAGTTGCCGCGGCGCCGAGTGTACGGGGGAGCTCCTCGCGGCCCTATTAGTTTTAAAAAGGACCACCATTAGGCGACGGCGCGCCTCCCCTCAGCCCTGCCAGCCGCTGCCGGTGGCGGGCGGCGCGGCGCGGCGGCAGCGACGGCGCGGGCGGCGGTATCAGGCCCCCGCCAGATAACCTACGCTGCGCGCATTGAATTTCAATTGTTTCTCTCTGTCCGCTGTTTCCCCTCCCCGGCGCCCCCATTCCGCTTCAATTTATAGAGATATTTTTTTGTATCATTCTCTTTTTTAAATCGTATTTTCTTGCAATCCAGTTCTTATTTTGCTGAATATTTTCTTTCCTTCTCTTTTTGCGCGTTAGCCGGGCCACTGCTTTACAAGTGCGTTTTTGCGCCAGAAATGGAACGGAGGGCTAATTTATTTTTAATCTACATTTTCAGTGAAATGTTTACGATGAAGTGTCAGGAACCGCTAGCAAACGGTTATTTGATCGCTGTTTTTTGCTCGACTTGAAGAATTGATATTGGTTTGCGTGTTCTAGAGAACTCGTAATTAGTGGGATTTCCTTTGCCACGTATTCTTTAGGATTCCACTTAGCTAATGCAACTAATTTCTCAGCACGTTGTTTCCTACTTCTGGCGACATATTCACAAAGGACTTTAATGTCAGAAAATGAAGATAATGACACGTTTTATTGCCGAGGCAATTCACATTCAGCAATTAAAACTCGTTTACGTTTCAGAGAAATGTGCTAACAAGATTTGGTAACACAAGTGTAATTCTATCTTCGCCACTCCAACTGGATAAATCAAGGCTGCCTCGTTGAAAACCAATCAAAACAGGCTGAAATAAGGTAAGGATAGTAATTCACTTTTCAAGAAAAGTGGTTGCTTTTACGTTCTCTATATCAGGTGGCATTTCGTTTGAAAGGACAGCAAACTTCTCCATCTCGGAGAAAGTTAAAGATTATTTCACTCACTTAAGAAAACTGGAAGGAAGGAACGAATGAATGGCTTCCACATTCTTGTTATGTGGACGAGCCACAAAATTGTAGGGATATTATCGTTACGTAATCTTCAATAGTCACTCCGCTTCCCTACTAATATTAAACAAATCCTGGGCCGTAACATGCAAGTTTTATCGCTTCATTCGGGCTTTATCTTTAGGGTCCTGCTCGGTCCGTAAATTGCCAGTTGTGGATAGCCACGCCGCCGCCGGCTCCTATTCTTACATCCTAATTGCCGACGGAGACAATAAACTAGGCATTTAATTACGGGACATTGTTTGTCGCGAGGGACGCGCCCCGGACGAGCTGGCTGCCGCGGACGTGACCGGCTGCGAGGCTGCGGCCGGGCCACATCTCCCTCCAAATTCTTCCTTTCCCGATTCTATCGCCTGGATCCAAATTAATTTCAGATCTTTAGACCATAATATACTTATTTTATGAAACACTCAAATCCAGGTAATGGACACGTGGGAAGTCCGTAGCAAAAAGATCCAAACACCCTATCTTGATCCACATAAAAGATGGGATGGAAGCGTTCACACATTACGAGGGATCGAGGGGAGCGATGTTTACAGTCGCAGGAAGGCGTATGTAGAGTCGAGTGACAGGTTTACGTCAAGCGGGCAGGCGACGGGGTGATGTTATTGAAACAGGTTGTAGAATCCCTGGTCCCCAGACGCTCGGACGTCGGGCTGGCCACCAACCCACGTTCGCCGTCACCAGGGCCCCGATCATGAAGTCCAATTTACTATTTTCAGATTCCGAAGAGGGAACTTGTCAACTAAAATCTTATCTCAAATTCCAATCATCAACATTTTCGGTTCATTCGTATTTGCGGTTTGCTAAGTTCTATATTTCTGTTATTGTCGTCAGAGTGAAAAACGTATAATTTTACTTCATATTAGTAATGTAACTGAATCTGACTATTTACCACACAATGAATGAAAATAACATAGTTACTGAGAAAATTCAATAAATAAATTCAAAAATATAAGGAGAGAAATAATTTGAGAAATTACGTTCAAAATTAATAAGAAATTTTAATATTTTTAATCTCACAATATTGTGTTATTCAATTTTTTGTATATCTACATCTCCCACTTTAACAGTTAATTTCAGAACTTGCAACGAATAGGCGATGATTATCGTAGAGAAATTTTATTATCAAAAAATTTGAGAAATGACTCAGTCTTTGAAGGGAGAAAAAATCCATTCAACAGTCAACGTTACAGTAACCTCTGATGTGAAGTAAGAGTAGAGAGGCACCCGAAAGAAATTTTGAACGCACTAAATGATTAAGACCCCAACGCACTGGCGTGTAAATCATGTGAGCAAATGTATTCGGTGCAAACTCTGCGACCCGTAAAACAGAATAGCAAATCTCCAAGATGTCTCCCCAGATGTCTTCATTACTCCTCCTCTAATGTTGCTAAGCGTATCTCCAACTCCCCCGACCTACGGCACATCAGCTGCTGAGAGTGCATCGTCATCCACTGTCCCTCACCTTCCCTCCGGCGGCGGCACGAGCTCTTCGCCCCGGGCCGCCAGCAGCGACACGTTAAGACGCGGCGGCGGAGGCAAGAACTAGGAAATGAGGATGCCAGCCGCATGCCTGCCGCCGACAAACATGTTGACATCGCGGCTCCGCGGGGGCGGGGCGGACCACGCAAAAAGAAGCCCGGGAAATTGCGCGCCGAGATATCTCGGCAGGAGATAAAAATAGGAGCCCTCTAATTGCTGGCTTTTATGAAGAAGCCCCGAGGAAGAGCGCGTGGTTGCCTGCGAGCTACGCGTGGGGCGCGGGCCGCAGGGCGAGCTGCTCAGGCTCAGGGCCGGATTTACCTACGAGCAAAACAAGCAGTTGCTTGGGGGCAAGAAAAACAAGCAGTTCCGTGAGATGTCCCGCGTTTCCGAAAAATGTGCATATTATATTTTATAACTACAATGTATTTGATGTACATTGTATGTCGATGAATAAGTGTCATGAGTGAAATTTAATATGTTTATGTAATAAATAAAGTATATGTACAATTTTATATAATAGTCATCATTTGTACTTGTACAGAAAGTACTTGTATTAAGTTTATTTAATAAAGATAGGGCTATTGTTACGAAGGGGGCAACAGTTTTCTTCTTGGAGGCCCCACAACTCTTGAATCCTTCCCTGGGCGAGCAGCACGTGCCGGAGCCAGCGGGCGCCCCTTGGGCTAGGCCTCGGGCGACGAGGGCGGCGGAGGAGAGGGGCGGGTGACGAGGCGAAAGTGCGGGCGGAGCGAAGGCACCGCGAGAGTAGAGATGAGCCGGGACCAAGATGAAGCTGGGGACGGAAACTGAAATAGCAATCCTGGTTCTGGTGACAGCGGTGGTGATAGGAGCGGCGGCGTTGGCGGAGCTTGATTGTAATAGTGACGGCAACGGGTGTGATGATGATACTGCCAGAGTAACCACGGAAAAGCTAGATAAATTGTATCAGGAATACCACTTTAATTCGGAAAACGAGAACGATGGGGATGTCGTCCAAAAAGAAGGAGCCAATAACAGATACAGATGTTGATGAATAAGTGTCACGAGAGAAAGGGATGTGGAAACATGAAGTGGTGGTAAAGTGGCACCAAAAACTATAAGATTTTCTAAACTATAAGAACGGTGACATTGTTATCCACAGAAACGTGACTGCTGTGATGAACATGTCCTTCTAGTTAGAATGATAATGATGAGTAAGTGTTTATAATGAGGAGGTTACGACTATTGAACAAATAACAAATGTGATGATAACGATGACTTTAATCATTTCATTTGAAAAATAACAATTGTTTGTGGGCGTGCATCTTCGGCAATCAATGTCTGAAGGCCACGCGAAGGCAGCCCAAGCGCAGACAAGATGGTTTGTGGGCAGAAACGAAAGAATGGAAACTTAGACGCAATATAACATAGAAACATGGAAATGAAACATTGGGTAAATAGCAGAGAAGTTAACTATGATACTGGCAATAAGGAAGCGGAAAAAATTACGAGAGTAGTCGAAATTGCGGCTGAGTCCGTTGAGGAATTGATACAAGACGAGTGGACTGGGAGTGGTGAGAGTGGCAGGAGCAACGCTGGAATTCGTAATGGGAATGTGAAGAGAGGAGGCGTGAAAAAGAATGGGAATGAAAAGTCGGAAGAAGGACTGTGGGAATGGCAAAAATTGACGTGATTGAGGCAATGACGAAAGTCAGGATCATCGTTTTGAAGAAATAGTACGCGAGCAGAAGTGTGGCGCATGGAAGCAGTAGACAGAAATGATAATAGCAACAACTATTCGTTGGTTAATGAGGGAAGGAGGAAACAGAGAAGATAGACATGAATAGGTGACGTGGGCGAAGGTAGGGGAGAAGGAAGGTGAGGCGGCGGGACATAGTGGCGGGGATTGGTTGAAGTGGGGAATGATGTAGTGTGGCGGGGAGGGGCGTGGCGAGGCAGAGAGGGATGTGGGGAGGCGGTGAGGGACGTGGCGAGGCGGTGAGGGGCGTGGCGGAGCGGGGAGGGGCGCGGCGAGGCGGGGAGGGACGTGACAAGGCGGGGAGGGACGTGACAAGGCGGTGAGGGGCGTGGCGGAGCGGGGAGGGGCGTGGCGAGGCGGGGAGGGGCGTGGCGAGGTGGGGAGGGGCGTGGCGAGGCGTTGAGGGGTGGCAAGGTGGGCGAAGCGAGGCGGGGCGAAGCGTGGCGAGGTGTGGCAAGACAGGAGAGACGGGGCGAGGCGGCGAGAGGCGAGGTAGGTCTGGCGAGGCGGGGCGATGCGGGAAGAGGCGAGACGAGGTGGGGCAGGGCTGGGCGGGGCAAGGCGGCATGGAGTGGGCGGCGTGGAGTAGCGGGAAGGGGGCGACGGCCTAGAGGAGAGGAGCCAGAGAGGCCGCGACGATTCCAGGGCAACTGCTCAACCGGAAAATTGCCGCTTAACTCAGCGGCGTCGCTGCATCAGCAAACGAAAACGAGACCACTTCAGGAAGAAAGAAGGGCTGTTAAGGCACTTCTAAAAAATAACTTTTCCTGTTTCGAAGATTTGTTTCCAGAAATGCCAATAATAGCTTAATTTTCTGCTCCGTGGACTTCATGTCTATAGGTTTGTAATGTGAAAACGGCAGTGTTTACATTAGTTCTAATAAGAAAATCAATGTAAACATGTTTGCAAATGAAATATGCATATCGCTAACTGATTTACAGGTTTGTGGAGGAAGTGACGATCAATTCTTCGAGAAAGAACCTATAGAAATGCATCCAATACTTGCATCAGCAAACAGACTAGAATTGATGGCTATTGAGATAATGGTTGTAATCTTTTATACAAGAAACCTCACCAAGTGAACAAAATATAATTAAGATTTGTAAGAGTATTATTTATTTAAGGCGTACAATTAAAAATATTTCATTAGAGTTCAAACATTTCCCAAATCATATTTTTTTAACTATGTCAGGAGACAAATTGTACTACTACTTACCAACGAGAACTAAATGTACTATTCATATTACAACTACAATTCATATTTCATTATTATGATATCAACTATACTATCTGGTTCAGAGAAACAAAATAAATCATATTTTCAATGAGCTGGGTCTTATATATTTTTATTTATTTAATAAGTATTACACAGATTAAATAATTGTTATTATCTCCTATTGCTTAACTTAATTGAAAACAATGATATTGACAAACACAATTATACTTTAATTTGAAGCAAAGTTTACTACGTAGAATACTTAATGTAATACATTTAGTTCATGACATTGTTTAGTTCTGGACATTGTTTTCACAATGGCCTCTCAGAATTTTACGATTTTTTCTTCTTTAATTAAAGTTTTTTTTTCATACTACACTTTTTTAGCATATCTGACACTGATCAGACATGTGATGCTTCGTATGACTAAGCTGTTTTAACGAAGCAAATTATGTGTGTAAGCATGTTTGCATTAGTGCAGATTTAAATCATTCTCTAAAATTATTAACAACCAGTGATAGCATAATCATTTTGAAACAAATTAAAAAGTTACACTCTTGCCTGAGAAAAATATACAGTTATTTTTGCAAGTTAGACTCATTGTTTTACAGACAATCGATGAAAAATGCTTGAAACGTTTGCCTGAAGCCACCGAACCACTTGATCAATGAGGTTCCTTAAAGAAACTCACTACACGTCTCTTACCTGTCCAAATGAAATTCAGTTATTTCGGCGTCGTGCCGCGAACACATGAACGTAACGTCTTGGAAAAGAAATATCTCCAATGTCCGAACAGCAACCCCTGCTAAAACCCGCCGACATTGACCGTAGGTCTCCCTGAGTTACGTCCGTCTATTAAACAATGCATTTTTTTCTACTTTGTTTGCGGCATAATAGCGATTTAACAGGTAGTGAGCATATAAAAAGGGAACTAACTAAGGCGAACCACCGGTTAAAAGGCCAGACGAAATTTTGTAACAAAACAACCACGGCGCGCCCAGTCAGCTTCTTTAAGAGAGAAGAATCAAGACAGCCCGGAGAGCAGGGGTCTCGATCCGGGTAGGAATTTAGATTGATTATCGTGATTTCTTCCCATCTCGTCATTAATGGAAGCTGCCGCTCCGCCTCCGCCGCCGCCGCCGCCATCGTCCCGTCGTCCGTCACCCACCGCCCCCCGCCCCACCCATCCCCCGCCAACCAACCGGTGACCCACGTCCTGCGTCCACCGCTTCTGCCGTTCCACCGCGCCGCCCGACTACCCTGCGTGCATGGTCCCCTCCCATCCGTCTACAACCCCCTCACCGAACCACGATCTATTAGAAATGTGGAGTGAACAAAAGACGGGAGGAGAGGGAGGAAGAAAGAATGACGACGGAGGAGTGCGATCGGAAGTACTTCAAAGTGGCAGTGAAGGGTCAATAGGGTATTTGTGGAGTGCGTGAACTATTTCCAGCAAGTTTTTCGTGAAACGAAGAAACAGGGTAATTCAATTGACACAAGTAGAGTCTTTTTAGCAGAATTAAAAAAAGTACGGAGTGTATTTAACCAGTGTATAAACGTGACTTTCGATAGCAACAATTACTGCAAACTTACGAAGGTTTTTTTTTTCTTTGGAAGTGAATGTAGCTCTTCTTGAATACTCTCCGCAAAGATCCTACGGTCCCATCATTGCCACTAATACAGTCCCGATCACACTCCCCCGTCGTCATGCTGTCTTCGTCTTTTTCCTCCGATACTCTTTCGCCTCCACCAGCGTGCCTCGTCCGTCACTCCGCTGCTACCATCCCCTTTGCCTCAGAGAAGCCACCGCCGCCGCCAGCACCGTCCCCTCCTCCTCCTCCGGCTCCTCCTCCAGCTCCGCCGCCGCCGCCGCCAGAGGCTTGATTAGCCGCCGGGAGGCGGGGGCCGGCGGCCGCCTGCCCGGCTACTGGTTTTGAGACGACGGCGCGAGGCCGGCGCGCCGCTCGGAATACTAAACACAGCATTGTCTCGCGGCTTCATTGAGGCGAGCGAGGGCCCCGCGGCGGCAGACAAGTGTCCGACATACCTGCGGGTGCGCCCGCCGCCGCCGCCGCCGCCGCCACAGGTCATTCACGGCGACCCGCGGGCGCCGCCGGCCCACGCGTTGCGTCTCGCCGGTAATTGGCAGCTAAACGCGGGGCCATGCAAGTCGCTCGTCACCGCCAGAGTGCCGGTTCGAGCCCGGAGGAAAGACGGCGGCGCGGGAACGCACGCTTAGGCCTCGACGGGCAGGTCACGCAGTGCTCGCCTTTATTAATGATGTAAATGGCTACGAGAAGCTTTTAACTTCGGCGGGAATTTAGTGGAGTCACTCTGACACTGCTTGTACAGGTGTGCAAGTCTTTTGCTTCCGTTGTAGTAAAATGAATCCACTGCAGTATTACTCAGATATTACATATTAACTCAGATACTATACACTCGTTTTACATACTATTATGTGCCACTATGTACCCATATTATTTACTATTGTGTACTACAGGGTACTCATTATTTACTATTATGTTCTCGTATTTAATGTACTCAGATATTTGAAACTGGTTTCACTAAAAAAAAGATATGAAGTGATTAACACGTTTTCGCAGATAACATTGGGTATACAGATTGTCATAAATGTTATTCAATTCAAACATTTGAATAAATTATACTTGTGTCAACAACTAATGACTAACTCACGCACCCTGAAATTTCTGGTGCAATTTAATTATGACAAGTTAATTGGTTGGCGTATTTTCGCTTTCTCCGCCATACCGGGCGTGACGTAAAGAGAACAAAATAGTATAAAACCTAATACATCGTTAAGCGATCTATTCAGCTTATACACGAACATATAAACGATCTAAAATCCCAAATTATTTCGGAATTTAGTGAAGATTCACTTGGAATCTCACTTGAGGTTTCTCACATGACTTGCATTCCATCACGTACATTTATTACCGAATTAGTGAACGGTATTTACAGTCTGGCTCACGAGAAAATACAAGCTGTATCCGATCAGCGTCGATGATTGAGCACGGAATATACGCCGTATCAATAGAGGAAGAACGTGAACCCGGAACTCTTTTCGTTCCTAGTGTCAGAGTTTGTTTCGTCTCCGGTGACACCTCAGGAATGCATCCGCACATGACAGGTCAGCGAAACAATAGACGAGAGCACAGGCATTGTCATGCGTTGTAGGCGCTGGAAGTCGCTCACCTCGACGGATTTGGCAACGTCGCACACGTGCTGCAGCAGCGCCGCCGCCGCCGCAGCAGCAGCAGAAGCAAAGGCTCGCTTTGGACTGAACCTGATTTGTGGGATTTCTCCTGCTGCTTAGCGCTCCTTTTTTTAGCTGTCACAAGAAGTTAGAGTTCATCAGCGACACATACATCATTACATCCGCGGCGGGTTGGAGACAAAGATAAGTCTCCTTTGCAGATAAGTAGAAAATCGGGTAGCCGGCGAGATTTTCCTGACGGCCGTAATTAGCCGTGACAAAGTCAATGGAAGTCGTCGTGGTCGCGCAGTGAGTTTGCTGTGATTCTTTCGAATAGCGTAAGGACAAAATTTTATTAACGCTTACAAGCTGTACTCGTATGACTTACTCAATGTGTTCAAACACAACATATTTACTACGGAAAAGTTGATAAAAGTTAAAGTTTTCAAGATGCATTATAAATATTTAAAAATGATCACTAAAAAACTGAAAATATGTACTAACACACTTTTCTGTAATGAGGCTTTGAAAATAATATATTTCTACAATGACGAAAACAAGTCTTTTAAATGTGCTAATAATATTCATAAAAATGCATAATTCAAAGTGCAAAATCTAAGTAGTGAATACTATAACTATAGTACTATGCATCAACTTATCAACGATAAGTCTGGGACAATTAACAATGGTAAAGGAAAAGTTGAGATTAATTAACATAACGTATTTGACTCAATGACAAGAGAGGCAATCGACATATGGTAATTCTTACATTTTTTACATTATAATCAAAGCTTTTGCAGAAAAATAAACGCATTAATTACTACGTACAATTGTTCCCATTTCTTTAGGGAAAATCGTAGTTTTCTAATCAAGATATCTCCAAATTAATTAACATGGACAATGGGGATGAGAGAAATATATGTGTCTCAGTCAATGGTAAGCACCAGTTTGTGTGTCAGTGTGTGTGTGTGTGTGTGTGTGTGTGCGTGTGTGTGTGTGAGAGAGAGAGAGAGAGAGAGGGAGAGGGAGAGAGAGAGAGAGTGTTCGACATCCAAGACCAGGCGTTTTATAACAATGTGCATATACTATACATCCGCTGAGCAGCGAGATGCTCGCGTGCCTTTCAAAGCATGATCCCAAGTTTACGTACTCCTGTGTAAATGCACTCTGTAAATAAAACTGCGTTGCACGATTGTATTGTGCACGCATGCTATAAACGTGCTTGAATGAAGAGGTAATTGAACATGCTAATCAACCTGCATCGCATACAGAGTATTACGGAGTGACATTCACCTCAAGTAAATGTCTAGCTTACGTCGCAAACGATATAAATTATCGTCATGTGCTCTCGCATCCGGACCAAGCCTACAAACAATAGTCAGAATACTCCACAAAATGGAACTGATGCGCGATATGGTACCATTTTCAACTCTTTTATATGAATCGAATTTCATTATTGAATATACATTTATTCATTTGAATATACATTTTTTTTCGACTTTGGATGTTACACTCTTCATGTAATACTTCAAGTAAAAATTATATAATTTAGAGTACATTAGGTATATAACGGAATAATTTTTTATTATCATTAGCTATTACTATTATACTAAATAATTATTACTATTATTTCTCTCTACATTACGATTACAGATGTTATGAGTCGGCTGAATATAAAATATATTCCATGTTGCACCCAGCTACCTAAGGAGAAGATCTAGAGACTGTTGGTGTTCTCTATAATACTTTGCGCAAAATGTAAGCTATTTCAAATAAAGCAATATCTTGCACTTCCCAGTCTTTTGAATGACTGGAAGTTTAGCCAAGTTCTTACATACATTTAGCGGAACAAATCCCAGAGCTCCAATAACTATCGGGACGACCTGTGCTTTTACGCCCCACATTCGTCTGATCTCGATTTCCAAACTCTTGTATTTAGTTTATTATTATTATTATTATTATTATTATTATTATTATTATTATTATTATTATTATTCCATTACATCACGACTAAAGATGTTATGAGTCGGCTGAATATAAAATCTACTCCAGGTTGCAACCAGCTACCTAAGGAGCAGATCCGGTGACTATCGGTGCCTCTACAATACTTTACGCAAAATGTGGGCTGTTCCAAGTAAAGCGATTTCTTGCACTTCCCAGTCTTTTGAATTACCTGGGAGTTTAGACAAGTTCTTACTCAAATTTTGCGGAACAAATCCCAGAGCTCCGATAACTATCGGGACGACCTGTGCTTTTACGCCCCACATTCGGCTGATCTCGATTTCCAAACTCTTGTATTTAAGACGTTTCTCTGCCTCCTTAGTAACGACGTTAGATCGCAGGGTACAGCAATATCGATAAGTAAACACGATTTTTTCGACAAATCCCGGATAACTATATCCGGTTTGTTTGCCGCTATCGTGCGATCAGTTTGAATTTGTTGGTCGTACAATATCGTACACAATCCAACAGACGTCACCGGTTTTGGTGAGTGTTCGTACCACTTGGGGCATGTGTTTGGAACTTTGAGTGCGGTACAGATCTGCCAGTGGAGGTAGCTACACACCCTGTCATGTCTTTTCAGGTATTCCGTCTTTGCTAGGATTGGACAAGCTGAGACAATATGATCAATGGTTTCTACTTGCTCCAGGCAAATGCAGCATTTATCATCTTGGGAAATTTTGAGAACCGCTTTATCATAATGTCGTGTTCTCAAGGCCTGATCTTGGGCAGCTATTACAAGTGCTTCCGATTCTGGCTTCATTCTTCCCCTTTTAAGCCACATAAATGATTGATCTTTATTGATCTGCACCTTGTCCATTCTTTTTAGGTATTGTCCGTGGAGTGGTTTGTCTCTCCACGATTTCTTTAACATTTTTTGTGTTTCACACTTCATGTTTAGCAGCATCAGAAGTTCAGTGTCTGTGTTATTCGACGTGTCTTGCCTAGTTTTCTTCGCAATGCTTCTAGCTACACTAACAATGCCTCTGTTTCCCATTCTTCGGTCAGATTTCATGACCTGCATCATTAGAGGGTCATCTTGATGGCTGACTACATACTTTCCCATCCCGACTATTGCGTTGTGCCAGGAGGCCTCAATTTGTCTGAGGCCTCTTCCTCCTTCCTTACGTGACACATAAAGTCTATGTATATCAGCTCGAGAGTGGGCAACATGATGCATTGTTAGCAGTTTTCTGGTTTTTCGATCCATGGTGCGAATTTCCTGCTGAGTCCAGTCCACTAGTCCAAAACTGTATTCGGCTACAGGTACCGCCAAACTACCTATTGCAGATATTTTATTCCTGGAATTCAGAGCGGACTGCAGAACCAGTCTCACTCTCCTATAATACTCCCTACGAATTCTCTCTTTCATTCTGTCATTCGAAATGGTTTCACATTCTTCAATGCCCAGATATTTGTAAGTTTTACCTGGCTCAAGATCTTGAATCACAGTGTGCGTTTCAATTTCAATGTTCTCAGACGTTGTGAGTTTCCCTCTTTTTAAATTGATTTTTGCACACTTGTCAAGACCAAACTTCATGCAGATGTCATTGCTAAAGTCATTCACGACAGACAGCATTTGGGAGAGAATCGCTTCATTCTTAGCAAACACTTTCAGATCATCCATGTAAAACAAATGTGATACTGGCCTTTCATCACCATGGAGCTTAAAACCAAAGTCAGCTTGCGACAACTGTCTCGATAGTGGGATCAAACTAATGCAAAACAGCAGAGGGGATAGTGAATCTCCTTGAAAAATACCCCTGTTAATCTGAATACTTCTGGTTTCTACTGCTTCCTTTCCGCTGTGGATTAGTAACCTGGTACTCCACGACTTCATACTAGCCTTGCAAAATTCAATAAGTCTAGGATGAAATCGATAGATCTCCATGGTCTTCAAAATCCAATCGTGTGGTACACTATCAAAGGCCTTTTGGTAGTCAATCCAAGCCATGCTCAAATTACGTTTGCGTTTCTTTACATCATTCAAGATGACTTTATTCAGGAGCAAGATTTCCTTACAGCCATAAGAGCCTTTACGACATCCTTTTTGTTCAGCTGGCATTAGATGATTCTTATCTAGATGTCTGTACATTTTGTCAGCTATGGCTGAAGTTATAACTTTGTACAGTACTGGCAGACAAGTAATTGGCCTGTAGTTCTTCGCCAAAGAGCTGTCTCCCGCTTTGGGTAGCAAATACGTGATTCCGCGTGTGAGCCATTCCGGGATTTCCTTTGGGTTTTCAAAAATTTTATTAACAGCCTTTGCTAGATGAGAATGTATTGCTGTTAATTTCTTAATCCAATAAATCTGGATCTTATCAATCCCGGGGGACTTCCAGTTTCCCATGTTCTTAATTGCTTGGAAGAGGTCCTCTTCCGAGAATTGGTGAACATCTTCCACTGTTTCTACAAGTTCATCGGCAGCATCAACTTCAGATTGAAGCCAAGATGCGTCTTTGTTGTAGGATCTGCTCTCCTCCCAGATTCCTGCCCAAAACGCTTCGACGTCTTCTTTTGAAGGAGTGACAGCTTTGCCATTCGGTTTTTGAGTCAGATTGCGATAGAATCTCTTCGCGTCTGTTTCAAACAACCGGTTCTGTACACGGAAATCTATTCTACGTTTGTAACGTCTAATTCTTTGAGCCCATGCTTGAATTTTCTCTTTTAGCTTTTCAACTACCATTAGCCTGCTGGTGTCATTTTCAATTTGGTATTTTTGTTCAACATTGAATATTTTTCGCTGAACTTTAGAGGTGTGCATTGATTTAGAAGATGCCTCAGCTAAGAGTGATATTTCGCGCCGGGTGTCGGCTATCCGTTTCTCAATTCTGTTCATCCATGGGGGTACAGAGCTGTTTACTCTGTTTTGCTGTCGGCCGTCGGTGTTCTTGGCTGGCCCCAAAATTATCTGAGATACTAGATATCCAGTTGCATATATGATGTGATTGATTTCAGTAATATCTAGATCTCTGCCTGGGGTCTCCACCACCTCATTTAAGACAGAATTCACTGTTTCTATCACTCCTTTTAGCTTTGGCATTTTCGTATATTCTCCTCAACGGTTCGCGAGATTCAAACGGAAGTTGACTAACTCTCTCTATCTCGCGCCGAAGGAGATTTCGCATTATGTCCTTATCGTGTAATTCATTGCCAGATGAATTTTCACCACTGACGTGTGTTTCACTGGAAAGAGATGAACCTTCCACGGGATCATCATTTTCAAGTTCTACATGTTCGTCATGTGGGTTGTTCGAGCGAAGTACATACTCCGCATTTCTCTCAATGTCAGCAAGTTGTTCTGCTGTGAATTTTCCACTGCTGAGTATGTATCGTCGTTGACTGGCAAGCTTCTTTGAGTCTAGGGTAGGTCTCGTATCTGGGTTCCGCTCTCTCCATACCTTGAAAACTTCTATTTCTGAGCCCCCATTTTTCGCTTTTTCGCTTATTATTATTATTATTATTATTATTATTATTATTATTATTATTATTAATGTAAATAAAATCTAAATCACAATAATTTATTAAATTTCTCATGTTAATAGATTTACCAAATATCTATGTTTCAGCACCACTCCCTGGCGGAAAAACTATCCAGAGGCCTGCCCGTCGTCAGCGCACACGATCCACGGCTATCGAGAGGCGCTAGCCGGCCAGGGTGTAATTACGGCGCGCGGCTGGGTTACGCGCGCGCGGGCGCAGGTGTGGGCGCGCCCAGCCCCACGCGCCCGCTCGCACCCGCGCCCGCGCCCACCTGCCTCCTGGCGCCCATTGTGCGCCGCGGCGCTCAGCTGCCCCGACGACGCCCCAACGCCTCGCGCCCAGGCGCCCAGGCGCCCGCCCGCCCGCCCGCCCGCCCCGCCCGCTCGCTCGCCCCGCCCGCCCGCTCGCTCGCCCGCCCGCCCGCTCGCCCGCCCGCTCGCTCGCCCGCCCGCCCGCCCGCCCGTTCGCCCGCCCGCCCGCCCGTTCGCCCGCCCGCCCGCCCGTTCGCCCGTTCGCCCCGCCCGCCCGTTCGCCCGCCCCGCCCTGGGCGAAAGTGAAAACGCAAAACGCGCGCGTGCAGCCGCCGCCGCATCGCCCGCTGGCGCTGGATGTCGCGCCGCGTGATTCGCTTCGCTGGACCCGGCAGGTGGATTGGGGCACGGCTCGGGGTGCTCCATCATCCCAACGGCTTATGTAATTTACACTTGTCGCGAGCGGAATATGGATATCCTTGGAAAGCTCTAACATTACTTTCTCAGAGGAATGACGTGGAAAGTGTCCTTTTGAATTGTTTCTTTACGGTCAGACCTACTGGTTTAACAATAGAAAATTAAACTTTTATATAATTTATTTCGTAACTTTTCATGACTCTAGAAGTATTCATTCATACACTAGCATTCGTTCTCAGTGAAATCGGAGTAACTCTAGAAGAGCGAGAAAGATGGTTCCTATATTTAAAATATAACCACACTTCCTTGTGGTACCTTCTAAATAGAAACAGAAGTGTTCTAAGGGGCCTGTCCATAAATTACGTAACGCAAATTTCGAGTATTTTCAATACCCTCTCCCCCTTGTAACGCACTTCCCTATCTCTATGTAACGGAGCGTAACGCTGCCTCAGACCCCTCCCTCCCCCTTTAGCGTTACGTAATTTATGGATGACTCCTAACAACTATAACTACCTCAGTAAATAATAAATTTGATGAACATTTAAAAAGAAATAATAAATCTATTCAGTATGTAGACTTTGTTTTATAGGAATCTTCAGACATATAGCATTGAATGCAATATTTACGATTAAAATAAGCCTATTAAAGAACGGTTAACAGTGCTATTTAAATTAGGGTGAAATAAACCTATTAAAGGATGCAAAATACGCCTTATTTTCAGATACCATTCCACTCAAAGGATACCATTCGTTTCCTCGTGCGCTGGCGAAGATTTCGACGTGGAGCCGATGGCAAGCGCGGTGGCCCTCGCCCACCTGCGTTTCATTGCCTCAGCTTCCGCCGCCGGCCGCTTTGTGGGCGTCTGCGGCCGGGGCGGGCGGGGGCGGCAGAGGCGCGTGTGCTACGCGCCACCTGCGGATCAGCTTTCCTCTTCCACCCTGCAGGCGTCGCTACTGCCTTTGCCAGCGCCATTTACTCCTCACCCACCCTTGTGTTCTACATTTCTTTCTAACGATGTTTTCCACATTTTTGTACCGGGTATTTTGCAATATATTCTTTCATCTGTCTGCCGAACTGTCTAGTTAGCCTTTAACTCTACGTGTAATCCACTCATTGAGTTTATCGTTTTACTTTCGTCCTCAAATATACCACAGCCCAGTCAATTCCTCTTTCCATATGTCAATTTCCATCTGAAATGAATAATGCATCCCATCTTCGCGAATGTTTCTTTAATTCTGCTTTCTTTCGTTTTCAATACAATTACTATTATTTTCCCCACTGCTGCCTTCGCTCTTCTTTCTTCTTCTCCTTCAACAATAACACTTCGCCTTCACCCGATATACATTGTTCTTTAACCGTTTTTTCCTTTTTTCTTACTCTCCACCCACTTTCTTTTGCCCTCTCTCTGTCCTCCGTCCCATCCAACTCCAACCCCTATTCCTTCCTCTCAAGCATTCGATTCTGCCTATTCTCAACTCCAATGTTACCACAAGGCGCGAGTAAAAATCACCTCGCCTCCGCATCCAAGGGCGCTGGGGCCGCCCCGGCCACTGCAGCCAGTGAGTGCCCGGTGCTTCCATAGCAATTACGCCACTTGTCCCTCCAGGCCTCCTCCCTCCTCCGCTAGCGCATCCGCGCGCCGCGGACCGGAGCGGGGCCGGCCGCGGCGCGGCGCAGCCTCCCGTCGCGGCGAAGGGGCCGGGAGGGAGACGCGCGGCTGACACGAGGTCGAGGCGAGGCGCGGGCGCTAGGAGGTCTCCGCCCACGCGAAAATGTGTCGGCCCGGGCGCGCGGCCCACCCACCGCGACCCGGCAGCAGGGGGGAGGGGCTGGCTCCGGCAGCGGAATGCCGCGGCGGCGTTCTCTCCAATGGGTGACACATAGGTGAAATAGCTTCACCAAGATATTCCTAAAGGGGCCGTCCATAAATTACGTAACGCAAATTTCGGGTATTTTCAATACCCCCACTCCCCCTTTTAACACATCATTGAACAACTACGTAACGCTGCCACAAACCCCCTCCCTCCCCCTTTAGCGTTACGTATTTATGGACGACCCCGAAGTCTGTGCAAGTGCTTTTGGATTTGTGAAAACACGTAAAATTAAGTTTATTGACTCGTCATGACTCGTCATGACTCGTGACTCGTTATTGACTCGTCACTGTATTTAGTACAGTTCAGTGACGTATGCATGTGTGAGTGAATGTGTCTTTATATACAGAGTACGTGAATGAATGAGAAAATGAATGGAAAAAAACAGCAGAAAAGATTAACTTTACAAAGATCTCAAACAAAATGGATAACAAAACCTTATGTCTAACCAAGGCAAGCCCAAAGAGGCTTCTGTAAATACTTATGAGAATAGATTATAAGTTAGTTTTAATTAGTATTTTTAAGTTAGGCCCTGCCCCTGCTACTGCTAGAGCTAAATCGGCAGCAGTTTAATGTAGCCCCATTCCTTGAATAAATTCCCGCCTCTCCAGGGCAACTGGGGAGGCGAAAACTGAAAAAATGTCAAGATGTTCATTTCATAAATCCACACAAAACTGATTTTTTTAAATGTGTTGATTCTGCCTATCTCTTCCTTACCTTTTTTGTCATATTTGTTATTGAAGGAAATTAATTATTACAAAGAATCCTTGAATAATGCACAAGAGGCGGTTGATTTACCTTAGAAATGGTTTCTAAGCTCGAAGAACTATTGTCTTTCATAATAAGATGCATTCTGTCACGAGAGAACTACTGGGAACAAGCTACGAGAAAGTAAATAGAAATATTTATGGATATTTTTTCTAGTGCGCTCTATGAATCAGAAATGCAATAGTGGCCGAGAGGTAGCCATTTCAAGGTAGAGAGCTTCGCTTACAATTAACGACCGAGAACTTTACAATATGTCGAAGTAACGCCACCTCTAAGAATGTGAAAGTAAGAAAAGAAGTAAGAATCTATGATCTTGCTAAAGAAGCTCGTAACCACTTTAGAGTAAATTCTCTGAGAGAAACCTACCGGTTAGCGGTTTCAGGATGGGAAAGCAATACGCTGGTCAACGAAGTCATGTTGAACTACACCATACTTTACGATAAAGCTTGGTTTATGCTGTTTGTCTCCGCATGCGTTAAAAGAAAAGAATGGCAGTGCTAGGCATGCCTGCAAAGAAGAAATTCTAATGTGTGAGGCAATTATTTGAGAATTGCAGTTGACACAAATTGTTTGAAACTGCCGAAATAATTGAAAAGTGTGATCCAAAAGAGCAGAGTTACATTTTATCGCTTGCAAAAATATCATAGATTTTCTCGGAGAAGGAATGAAAATAATCACAAAAAATGTACCTGCATCATTCAAATATCAATATTATAAGTACCTACATATGCAACATCGTGCTTCTCGAATAGGGAAACACGTGGCACAGTGAAAATGTTAGAGTCATTCAAGGACATTTCAAAATCAATTCTTTGTGGCTAAGGAAATATCACATACAAATGCTAAGCAAAGAAATATACTTATTAAATTGATTGTCGCTTTAATAAAATATTTTATATTTATTAATTTAATTTATTCAATGAAAATTAAAAACAAAAGAGCAGGTAAAATATATTTCACAAAATTTGTTTTGTTTGCTTTTTACTTCATTATAATATAGAATGTTGTTAATTACGAATTACGTTGCTACGAATAAGCATTAGGTAAGTCTTATTTTCTTCTGTTTGCAATGAAGCACGGCTTCAGGTACCGAAAGAGAAGGTAGCGGAGAGGACAATTAGCATGTTTTTAACTTCATTGTGAGTAACTGTATAATACATTTTTAAAACACCTGAACACATTTTATTTCCCTCTAAATGAGTAGTCCTTTATTAGTATTAAAGATTGATAAATCATTTTTGGAGGAGTCCAAAGGGGTCGTGCTCAGCTCTATTTCCACTTTGAGCTGCCCTGGAAGTAATATTCTCAATAAAATTGTCTCCATTATATTTTAACTAAGAGCTGTGAACCACAAAGAAAATGACAAACCAAAAAGTTTCTCAAAAATTCTAGAAGTCATGTTATGAAATACTGAATTATTAGCGGTGTGGCTGCGTCCTGAATCCGTTGTCCAAGTGACGTCACCCCTGGCACCGCAGGCGCCAAAGGAACCAGCGCGGTAATATGATAATCGCAGCATTTCAAGGTCCCGGGGCCGCGAATGGAGTTGCGGTAGTGATGTAACGCCGCATCCCCCTTGACCGGCAATTGGCCACCGGTCACCAGCACACCGTTCCCGCTACACCGACCCCGCCACACCGCCACTACCGCTAAACCATCACCACTTCTACATCACCGCAACCCTCATCACTACCACCATCCTCACCACCGTCACGATCGGTAGTTTTCCGCTACTTCTCCGATCAACACTAGGCGAATGTCGGAGTAGTACCCTAACAAACGTTCCACGGACCGTGCGCGATCTTTCCTTCTCTTCCTTGTCCTATCCTCATCTGATACTTGCACACACATACATGCACTAGGCTACTGCACATGCCGGAAGACCGGCCGGGAGCTTAGAGCTTGTCCCGGCTGGGGCGATGCTCCGCTGGTGGGGGATGCATGGTAGGGGAAAACTCCGTTAGCCGACGGTAGGTCGGCACCGGATCTCACTATCCAGCAAGCGATTATCACGTCACATCCCGAGAAAAAAAACATATACTTCTCTTACGTGACTAATGACCTTTTCAGTTGACGAGCCCGGAATAATCAACCTATCACAACAACCACCTCACCAGCACCATCGCACCGCCTCCGCCACATCACCGCCACCGCCTCTCTCGCTGCTGCTGCTGCTGCCGCCGCCTCCACCGCCGCGCCGCTCCCGGTCCACTCGGCGAGCGCACCGTTATTAGCCTCCCCCGCGACGAATGCGCGACGGGGGACGTCTGTCACTCGAGCGCGACCAACCGATCTGCCTGCAGTCACGGCCACGGGATACTTCTCAGGAGTGTATTTTGCACCCGCAGCTCTCAACTCGTGTACGCTTTCAGCTCAAGAGCGTTGGGGAAATTGTTAAGGATGTACCTCCTATGAAGTCACGTCTGTTTCCAAGAAAAAATAAAACCTTGATAATTCTGTTATAAAATATTGATACTAAGGAATTTTCTATTTCTAGACGCATGTTGTTCCGAAGACTTCAACCACGTTCTGTTCCAAAAAGTCTGGCTTTAGTATGAAAAATATCCTATACTCTTAAGTTTCCTAAAAATTACTGCATCGTTATTAGTTCAACAGTCCGTCTGTGACAGGCAAGTTGTAACAATTACAATTTCAAATTTCCCTGTCGCCTTTCCTTTTTGGTCAGTTCTGCGATTAAGTTTCCAGATTACTGAGGAAGTAGACTGAAAATAATACTTTATTATTTTCCATTTCTCCAATGTGTGATCGTAAAGATTGAATGACAATTCCAGTAATAAAGAAATATTTTCGGCAACAAATTTTACTTTTGAAGGGAAGAAATCTCCCACGATCATAACTACCACTATGTGAAGAGCAATAAAAGTACAAGTGAATATTTCATAGCCACTGAATAACATTGTTTCACATTACCACATTTCCGTTGTCTGCATTAAATAATTCCTTGTAAGTGACTACGACTCTATTTTGAGACACTGGAAAGACCGGTCAACTACCCACCTAACTTCGATTCTGCAGAGATAGGTCTTTAGAAGTCCGACTTTCAGTGCAAGGTGCTGGGTAGTAACAGTCAAGCAGTATAGGTGGAAAATATAATGTCAATGTTACGTGCCACAGAAGCTATTTAAAATTCAACCTGTCTAGACCATTGGTGTTCAATGTCTCACAAGCTGTCATCGTATTCTTTGAGTCTAGAATCGCAAGTTTTAGAGATTTACTGTTGAGATGGCGGATGAAAACGACAGTGGAAGACAGACGAACATTCTGGCCTGTATCTGATTATCACTCGACAGAATCTTGACCAAAGAATTACAAGCAAGTCAGGAAGAATTACTGTTTGCAAGATTTTATGTTCATTTAGGTCAACTGAAAATTTGAGTATGGAAATGAAATTGGTGTGATCTCATTCAACTGACATTTTTTAAACCTTTTAGGATTCCAATATAATTTCAATTTGTATAAGACCTAAATAAATTCAGGAAAAAATGCATAATAAAAGTGTTTAATTTACAACCTACTGTAACTTTTGTAATATTGAAGCTATAACTACACGTAGGTGCAGCAGTCGCGTAAGCCCTTCAAAATAAATCAATTCTTGACACTAAGGAAAGCGCAAAACTCAAACAATCTTTCAAAGAAAACTTGCATATTAAGTAATAATTGATGTCGTTCAGCGCATTCTCCCATTATCGCTTCGTTCATTCATAAGAGATCCTCATCAGGAACAACCTGTTCGTTAGTTGTTCTTACGGGAACTATCGTGCATAATTCATTTTATGCAAATGCAATAATAAACTGTTTATATTACGTCTTGTAAATGAGAAACTTAACGCCTTTCACTGTATTTCAATGCAGTTTCATTTCGTTCATCAGCAGCAGTCATAAAGACACAAGGAAACTCTCGATTTCTGATATTAATTTGTAGTATACAGATTTACAATAATTAACCCTTGTATACATAAGCAAAAGTTTTCCTAAAAATAATATCAGTGCCTTTTACACGGCAGATCTTTACTGAACAAGATGATACAGAATAATTGTCTTCGTATTTGGAACAGAATTGAGTGTATGTTCCTTGTGTTGATAATAAAAATAATAGGTATAATCTTCTTGATTTATTGATCGTATTATCTGCTGGTCATTAGTCCCGTTAGTGCAGTTAATGTATTATTCCGGGAGATTGGCGACGTTCTTCCTCCCCTGGATGGTGGGATCCGGCGCCAGCCTATAGCCGGCTGGCAGGATATTACTCTGCTCACGCACCTCGCACCGCTGTACTCTCTCGACACGTGTGCATATAATTGAGTGTATGAGGAGAGAATAGGACAAGGTTCGAGGTTCGTGGCCCGTTTGGTAGGATTCTATTCCGATATTCATCTGTTTTTTGACCGAAGAAACCAGTTAAAACTATCGTTCAGAACAGCCGGCCGCTAGAATTCTCCTCGACGCGAGCTGACTTCGTCCCAGTTTATATAGATGCCGAAATGTTGCCATCGTCGAGACTCGAGGCCTAGGACTTCGCGGTCAAAGTTGCTGCAGGAAAACTGGCTATGAGCTGAACTCAGAAGGTTACAATCAATATCATCATCATCATCATCATCATCATCGTTATTAATATTACTATTATTAATATTATTGTTATTAATAATATTATTATTTATTAATTATTATTGCTGCTACTACTACTTCATATTATTTACACCTCTTAGGCCCAACTATATATTTAAAAACCTTCTCCGTCCTTGAAGGATAACACCCTGACAATGGAGTAGGAAGCGCCCATCTCTCAGGAGCAGCGCCGAATGAGTCTCTGTGGGCGGGCGGTGCGCGTCCGGGGCAGCTGCCGGCGCTGCACGGCGTGAGGCCGTGGGCGGGGCGGGGGGGGGCAGTCGTTGGGCGGTGCGTCTACGCCTTGACGCCGTCGCGCCGCCCGCCCGTCACCTGTCCGTCAGCGGCGCTCGTTGGTGCCGGAGACAGTTCTGGTCCGCGCGATGCGTATCTGCCGTCATTAACATTCTTCCTCTAATACATCGTAGTTCCGGTTCGTGTAATAGCGACATCGACGGCGTCACGGTTTTTCATCCGCGCGCCCCGCCGCGCCCCGCCACTCGCCGGACGCTCCTCCGCCCCGCGCCGCGCAGCTGCCCGCATGTTTTATTGGCCAATGTTATTTCCACGGCGCCTTTATCTGCGGTTATAAAGTAAGGTGATACCTGATCAAGATAGCGAGCGCGTCCGCCGCCGCCGCCGCCGCCGTTGGGCGCTGTGGGGCGGACCGGAAGCAGTTTGTCGGGCGCAGACGCACCTGCGCGAGGCCCCAGGACGGCATCTGCGCCCGCGCTGCGCCCGCGGACGCGCGTAAATCTCGCGGCACAGCGTGTCGGCGCGTGACGGGCCCCGCGGCGGGGCGGAAGGGCAGTTTTTGGTCGCCCCGGGGTTTGCGGCGTAGAAGACGCTCTTGTGTGGAGGTACTTCCGGTCACTTCAGGGGAATGCCCCCTAGAGAGCTCGTAGAATTTTACTACGACGTCGTAAAAAGGCTCATTCTTTCATTATCTCTGCATTAGAGTATATTTGTTTCAGGGAATCTTGTTTTCTTGAATGCATGATACAAGTTGCGTATGCGGACGTTTTCAGCACTGGCTCTCTAGAAAAGAAACTGAACAAACAACTTCGAATGATGTGTATTACATAATAGAGATGATAAATACAAGTGTTCTATAATCCTTCTAAAACAAGGGACATTGAATTTAGTCCAAACATTAGGATTGAATTTAGGGTACCATATTTAATGATATGGGTAACGTAAATTATTCTCTCATGTTAGTTTTGTTGTTTAAGATCGACAGGCCACAAACATTTTCCCACTAATAGTTCCGATGAATAGACTGTGGAATATACTCCTTACACTTCTTAAAATATTCTTCTCTTTACATTTTACGGAGTTTAAAACATTAAATGCTTTCTTCGAAGAGAACCGTTTTACATAGGGCGATTGACATGATCTGTGAAGGAAAATTACAATATTGTATTATTCACTTCAATTTTGTGGATATTAATCCCCACCTCTCTATCTATCTCTATCTCTCTCATACACACACACACACACACACACACACACACTCACACACACAGAAAATACGTGCTACATACAATTTTTTATCAGAGTGCTTTCCAACAATACTCAGAGAAGCGAAAAAAGTGATCAACGTTCACTAATGGAATTTTAAATGCTAACATATGTATTTCATTCTTCACATCAACATACATATGATATTTCATGAAGTTATCATTACATAGCGGAAGAAAGACAAGTTTATCTAACGCACCTGCCCCACAAGAACTCCAAGTAATGACAGAGACGACAAGCACGCAATTCGCAGCCTTTAGATGGACGGTCGCTGCAATTACACGTCACAAAATTTCATAGTTGTCCTTACAGCACGACCCTGGCTGCTAAAATGTCCACTAACATTTTTTTTAAAAAAAATACGGAACTTGACAAGCGTGATCCCTTCCTCAATTTCTTTATCCCCCTCGGAACTAATACGGGATGGAGGGAGAAAGGCGAAAAGATCCACCGGCGATTAGGGTGACGGGTACACCTGATTACCAGTTTCTCTAATTACCGCGGCGCGGCGCGGCGCGGCGCGCGCTGCGCTCCCACCTGTCGCCGGCCGTTCGGCGGGCGGCGACAGCAGCGAGGAGGGCGCGCTCCGCCAACGACCGGTAATAACACATCCACGCGGGACGGCGGAAGAGTGTCGTCTCCGTTTCAACACGCGCCCTTCTAATTGCCCGCGCAAGGTGTCGCCGCGTCGCCGCCTCGTCACCGGCGAGGGGCGAAGGGACAGGACGAGGGGCGCACGTGTAAGGAGTTCGCAGGATGTGGGCCAGCGGGGCAGCAAAAACTCAACCAACATAAGTATCAGGAGTCATGAATACAGAATGATTACAGGTGGTACACCCGAATGTCCGTATATATTTACAAAACAATTTGATCTCGTGACGCACAGCGGTTGGGCAAAATAATATGAACACAGTGCAA
This sequence comes from Acheta domesticus, assembly GCA_031308135.1. Taxonomy (NCBI): domain Eukaryota; kingdom Metazoa; phylum Arthropoda; class Insecta; order Orthoptera; family Gryllidae; genus Acheta; species Acheta domesticus. Next base: position 201,734,109 of record JAHLJT010000631.1, on the reverse strand, counting down.
GTGTAGTGCACCGTACAGTGCAGTACCTTTTTGCATGTTGGCACCACTGGGACGTGTAAACTCTGCGACGCGGCTGCATTGTACAGTTGACGTGACAACGTTTTGAAGGTTATATTGTAGTGTATTATAGGCTTTTGCTTGCGACGGTGAACCCACGCGATCAGGAAAAGTGTGATCTCTCAGACTTCGAACGAGGGCAAACCGTTGGTGCTCGGTTGGCGAGGAGCATCTGCGATGAAAACAACCAAACTGTTCAAGGTTTCACGAGCGACAGTGTCAACGGTTGTGAGAGCATACATAAAGCATGGTAAAACATCATCAGCGAAGAGGAGTACGAGTAGTGGGCGAAAGCCGAGATCGAAGAACATTAAAAAGGATTGTAGGCAGACAACGTAAAACTACCGCGGATAAAAGTGACTGGAGAACTCTACACTCAGTTGAGAATTACTGTTTCCACAAAAACAGTGCGGGGGGAGGTTAACACAGCTAACATTCCTGGATGGGCTGCAATTGCGAAAACCCTTCATAACGGAAGCCAACGCAAAGCTGCGAAGAAGTGGTTCCACGATCATATAATCTGGACACAGGAAGAATCCGTCCGATGAATCATCGTTTACATTGTTTCCCACAAACGGTCGGGTTTATGTATCAAGAACTCCAAAACGAATCTAAGAACCGGCCGCTCTGCTTCCTACAGTCAGGCATGGGGAAGATTCTGTTATAGGTTTGGGTAGCTGTATCGTGGTATTCAGCTGGTTCTATCGTTACCCTCACTGGCCGGATTACTGCGAAAGAAAATCTCGTCATCCTCAACAACAAGGAAGTGCTTACAATGACTAGCACATTGTTGCCAAATACTGCCGTATTAAAAAATGATAATGTGCTCATACACACAACAAAAAGGTTCAGGCATGGTTTGCTTAAGAATAACATCAAACATCTTCCCTGGCCTGCACAACATGCCAGACATCATAATTGAACCTTTATGACGCGTTTTAGAGCAGATTTCTATAAAAATATTGCTCCATTATCGTTGAGGTAATAGGCGGATGTTTTGCTACAAGAATCGGAGAACATTCCGTCGGAAACTATTTAGACACTACAAATCTTCCGAAAACACTTTTGAGAATTCTTTTACTTAATGTTACAAAAATACAATGATAGAATAACCGTCTTCAAAATAAATATGATAGTTATTTTCATTTCTTCACTTAATAAAACACATATTAAATATTACAATTTTTGTTGATGTTACTGAGATCGCTAACGACCAGGCAATTGTGAAACAACATAAAGTAAATAACATTAAAAAAATCATCTGTCTCGTACAGTAGCTCTCTTTTTTTACTTGTAATCCTTTACAGAACTCCTTACAAAATACTTCACATACTAACTTCATCGTCATGGGCAGCTAAAGGCGAAATTCCCTGCACCTCTACACTTAATCTTATTTTCTATCAGCTGAATACTCTGCAACATTGTAATTACATAGCTCTTACAGCGAGAAAATTGACACAGTACTCGATGACACATTGAGAAGAATTACCTTACTGTTAAATGCACCTCACTTTATTGTTTCTTGATTTGAACAATAGAGAGACTTCGTCAAAGAGCCCTTGTAATATCCGTCTCTATGATAAATAGTAACAACGATATACCTCTTCAAAAAGATTTGAAAGGTAACTTCGATGATTGAAGTCTCGCCACCCATCAGCTGTTTCAGCTAAAAACCTCGAAGATACCAAGGAAATATAGAACAAATCATTGGATGAATCAAACGCCCATTAAATGTTACTGTCAATCCTTCGATACAGAACCTCTATCTCTTCCATAAACAATCTGGAATTCCCTAATAGTAAAAGAACAAAGACCGGTACGATGACTCACTGCATTAGAGAGGCATGCACGAGACTTCGTATTGAGACTATAGTGATGTGAGACCAAATAAAAGACATGCTCGTGTGATCGGCAGCCAGCATTTATCTGCCAAACGCAAGAACCAGCTGCGTCGCTGTGCTTTGCCCGGACACTCATGTCAAATACACGCAGCATCTTGATCGCTGAGAGTCGACACCGGTTTCGTCGTCGTGGCCACGCAGCAACCACGGAACCGCGTATGAAGTGACCCAGCTCCGGCAATGTTATCTAAACCGCGAGGCCAAATAACGTCTCGTCGCCGTCTCAAAATGACGCTCTCGTGAACTGGGCCGCGAGGCGCAATCGCCGGACCACCTCGTCCAGTTCTATGTACGCCATCGCTCCGTATTACCCAAACCTGCCGAATACTGCACAGAACGACCATAGCTTTCCAGCAGGGGCCCGGGCGGCGACTGTCGCCACCCGCGGCGGCGCGCTGGGGGTCCTTGCTCCGCGGTTGATCACCACTGTCAATTCCCTGGCCGCCAGCGGGAGGGCTGGCGTTGCGACAAGGCTGCGGCGGCGGTGGCACAAGGTGGCAGCGGCAGTGGCGGTGGCGGTGGCAGTGGCGGCGTCACGGGACGGTGGTGACGGCGATGGCAGTCAAGGCGGTAGTGGTTGCTATGGCGGTGGCAGAGATGCAGGAGGTGGAGGCGAAGAAGGATGGCGGAACGTAGCCGGAGCTGGAGGTGCGGGTGGAGGCGGAGGTGAGAGGCCGGAGGTGGATGGGAGGTATGGCAAGTCAAAAGCAGTGGTGGTGCCGGTAGTAGTGTTGGCGCCAGGGACGGTGGTGTGGACTGGGCAGGAACGGAATGGGAACGGGGTGGTGATGGGATAGAGGCAGCGGGAGAGAGGGTTGGGACCGAGGCAAGGCGACTTAGAGGTGGGGGACGGTCATTGCTATGGGGGATATAAGATGGGCAGAGGGTGGGGCAGATGGCGATGGCGATGACGGAGGAGGAGGCGGAGGCGGGTGGCAATGGCGATGACGAGGAGGAGGCGGAGGCGGGTGGCAATGGCGATATGACGGAGGAGGAGGCGGAGGCGGGTGTGCAATGGCGAGAGGGGAAAGCGGAGGAGGAGGAGGTGGTGCTGATAGAAACAGCGAGGCGGAGGCGGTGACCGAGGCGGTGACGATGACGGAGGCAGAGGCGACGGCGACGTTAACGGCGACGTTAACGGCGATGGCGATGGCGATGGCGATGGCGATGGCGATGGGCGATGGCGATGGCGATGGCGATGGCGATGGCGGATGGCGATGGCGATGGCGATGGCGATGGCGATGGCGATGGCAATTGGCAATGGCGATGGCGACGGCGACGGCGACGGCGACGGCGACGGCGACGGCGACGGCGACGGCGACGGCGACGGCGATGGCGATGGCGATGGCGATGGCGATGGCGATGGCAATGGCAATGGCGACGGCGACGGCGACGGCGACGGCGACGGCAATGGCGATGGCGATGGCGATGGCGGAGAGAGGCGGAGGTGGCAGCGGGGACAGCGGGGACAGTGGCGGGCATTCCCAACGCCAGCGCCCCAACGCCAGGCGGCGCCGCAGGTCGCGCAATGGATGGCCCGGCCTGCACACCACGCGCACCGGGCGGCGCGGCCGTCGAAAGCCGATTTTTCACTCCCAAATGGGAGTGTTTGTCTTGGAAGATCGCCCGCCCAGGTCTCCAAGAAATACATGTGTTTGCGGACTTTTGGCTTATTGCATAGAGTGTGGACGACAACTCCAGGAAACAAAAGAATTTTCTCACGGATAGTATATTAACAAATGTATTTTATGATTGGATGCGTATTAAATGAATGTGATGCTAATAGTAAATATGTAGCTGTGAACGTGGCAATAATACAATAAATCCTAAAAAAATTGTGTATTTTTCGGGTTTATTTAAATATTTTGGTGAAGTATCAAATCTTCTCTGATGACTTCTAAATATCGCAATAAATACGGAGAGGATATCGTTTCTGAGAGTTTTTTTTTAATGTTTCGAAAGTTTCTATGAGATACACACGAACTTCAAACGCAATAGATCCCATCAGTCTGACGTTATCAATACGGTCCATAATTTGTCATGTGAGAGAATAATGCATGTCAAAATCATTGCGATTTCTATAAAGTTATAAATTAAAATTAATCCAATATGTACCTTCAGTCAGAACGTACGTTTACAAATCTCCTCGAAATAGAAAAATTCGCAAAAGTTTTTCTACGAATTTCATTGAAGTGATTTAGAATTACTGTCTAACGTTGAATCTTTTACAATACTACAAATACACAAATTTAGCCAAGAAATTGCAACAGCACTTCGGCTTAGAGATAAACACTGTTATGGCCTTTGGGATTTTAATCCCGTTTCTAGAGCTCCGCAGGGGTAGGCCTACATTGGGCTCATGTAAACATAGGTAATCACAGAAGCGAAAAACTCCTTCCGCGGCCGTGTCGTGAAGCCCTGTGGAGGCTGAGGAGGGAGGAGGGAGGTGGGCGGGGCCGCATACCTGGGCGCGCGCGGGCCAACCCCCGGCGCGCAGCGTTGCCAGGTGGGCTCCGCAGGGTGCCGGGCCGGGTCCGGGCCGGGGTGCGCCACTCGGGGTGGAGGGGCGGCGGGGCGGCGGGGCCGGCCGGTCGCCCTGCCCCCGGGGCAGGTGAGGGTGAGGGGTTGGGGCGGGCGGGGCGGGGCGGGCGGGGCGCGGCCACCCGCCGGTTCGCCTTGGCCGGGACGTCCTACCTTGATGGACCGGCGGGCGTCGCGTCGCGTCGCGTCGGGAGGGGGCGGGGCGAGACGGGCGGGACGGGGCGACGAGGACGAGGGCGATGTGGGCGAAGCTCAGCGGGACTCGCGCAAGGGCCGCCCGCCCACGCGGGGGTTGCACACGCCCTGGAGCTCTTCCTGGACTGCGGGTGAGGGGTCACCCGCAGTCCAGGAAGAGCTCCAGGGCGTCTACAACCCCCGTCTGCAACCCACGTTTCGAAATATGGTCGACGCCACGCAAATATATTATGAACACTTTTGATCTGACTTTGCTTGTTTTTGGCGTGGGGTGAACGTCACAAGAAATTCATTTCTTTAGTAAATATTATTTCAGTTATCTTATAAGCTAAAAGGGCAAGACATTCGCTCAAGGCGCTTACGCTCAAGGCGCTACTCAATCGCTTAAGGCGTACGCCGGGATGGTCCCTTGTATTGCACTCCCAGTCATAAATGTACAGTTGTCCCCCCTTTTAGCCTCTCTCCTTTCTTCTTTCTCTTTCGACCTTTCTTCTTCATTTCCATCTGCATTTCCACTCTCTTTCACTTCTCTCTTTGTTCTTAAAATGTTCGGCCTTTAGCCGCCATCCTGATTGAGGTTTTCTGGGTTTACTCAATCGCTTAAGGCGTATGCCGGGGTGGTCCCTAGTTTTGCTCTCCCAGATGTAAATGTACAGCTGGCCCTCCCCCTCTTAAAATATTATTTCTCTGTATTAATGTAGATTGAGTGGTTAGGCGGAAGAGCAGGCCCTATGGCCTGAGCCTCGCCATTAATAAAGGCATTTTTATTATTATTATTATTATTATTATTATTATTATATTCAGCACAATGTTGATGTCATCTTGTTATTTGGAAGTTGTAATTATATGTCCACCTTGTTTTGGTGGGATATTGTTTTTCAGAATTTATTAGCACATTGTAAAGCTTTACAAAACTAGTAATTCTTAAAAAAATAATGTTATGAACAAAATAAAGTTAACAAAATACACACATTGTGACTATTATAACTGGAAGGAAGAACTGGATTCCTATAATATGCAAAATACTTCACAAATGTTTAAAATACATGGAAATAAGGATAAGGAAATAAGGAAATAAGTTGTTGCATTCCTGAAAATTGTAATGAAATCCCAACGAAATCCTATTGAAGATGCAAAAGTCTTCCTTTACGCAGAAAGCAAAACACAAACGCAAGAAAGAGATATGTTGTGGATGTGATTGACAAAAAATTGTCTTTCTTCAGCAAGCAACCCAAAAAGCCAAAATGTATCCCAAATATTCAAAATGCAAGCCACTAAATAAATATCGCCTTATCTACTTACAAACCCATTTCGCAATAATCAGATTATTTCATAATTACCTGCAATTGCACTTGTCCTCGAATTTTTTGCACTTCTTGTGTAATATGATTATTATTGTAAATAATAGTGACAAAATGATGGCAAATAGCAATATAAAAATCAAATTAATTCCTTATTCTTAGGAATACCACCAGGCACCATGAGGATCAGTGACTATGGAGAGAAGGAAGAGATCCGAGGAGATAGAGAATACAGCCTCTCCGAACATTTCAAATTTTAATTTTCGAGGAAAAACTTGCTTACGTCCAGATCCTGTTTTCCCTTTTTTCCAATTCACCTTTTTACACGAGCTCGCCTTCATTGAGATTATCAAAATCAGATACGTCATCCAGTTTGTCGAATTTATGGTGTTCGTCTAGCCATCGTCGGAAGAGTCCAGTCTCTGGGATGCGAGTTGTGGCACTTCCTTCCAAAGTAATGGCGAGTAGAGCATTGAAGTAAATAAAATACCACAGAAAGACACTTGCAAAATAGAAATGTACACATAACCACTGTCTCACAAAATCGTCTGTTTGCACCATCCAACAAAAAACTCCTTGTCACAAGAAATAGTTTACTATATTAATTTACTCAGGCTGTTGAAAGTTCAGCATAGGTACACGACGGATGAAGCACAATTCAGTTCCACAAAATTTAATTAATCCCGAAAATTTAATTAGATATTACATTTAGAACATTGATTTTTGACTACTTTTATATAATTAAGGTAATAAACAAATATTGATTACGAAGAACGAACCAGGCTTCAGGAATGGCAGGGGAGTCAGAGGCATCATAAATGTCTTAAATTTCATAACGAGGAGAACTATCAAAGAGATGGGTAACAAGCTTTTTAATTTGAAACCTGAATTTCACAAAGTTGACTGAGAGAAATTATGGGAGATTGTCCATCAATTGGGGAGAAGAGGAAGTTTGATCGATCGGTTTAGAGAAATCTACTTAGCAACAAGATACAGGGTGAGGATGGGTGGAGTTGAGGGCAAGGGCTTTCGGACTAACAAACATTTGAGTCAAGGATGCGCCTCTAGTCCAACGTTATACAATATACAGTATTTAGTGGAATTACAAGGGCATTTGGCAAAAGGACAAGAGGTAATGAATTATAGCAAGCAGGAAGATTTGGTTCCTAACACTTGCAGATGATATTGTAATTACGGAAAGTGGGAGAGTGAACAGTGAATTAAGAAGGAGAAATTGCATCTCCGTGAAATTTCAATTGTAATTCCGTGAAAAAAAATCGTTGAAAATAAACTTCAACATCTCTACAAAATTTCTATAATTCGTAAAACAATATGTGGCATTAAGTCAATTTAATTTCTAACTATAGGTAAAGTTATATTAAGAAAAAGTAACGCTATACAAGCAAATTTTAATTTCCAATTTCATTTAATTCGTTGGGACCAGCATGCGAGTCAAAAAATCGAGTGAATAAAAAAGCTTCCGAATTTCCAGACAATCATAAGAGAAATTCACCTTAATTTTAATACTCTAAAACAAAATTTATTATCTATTTAATTTCAGCTCATCCAGTTGAAACGAATATCGATTAATATCGGTTCCTCGATATTGAATGAAAAATATTTCTTTATTCAGAAAACAAATTTGCGGTATAATAAAATTTCAAAATAGCATTTAAAGTACAAATATGTTTATAAAATAATTTGGAGAAAAGCAAAAGGGAAGTCGAAGTGGCCTTCTGGGAGAGGTGCCGGCGGCACTTGCCGCCGCTCGAACCCTTCGGTCCAAGAGCCAGCGCCTCGCGCCGACTAGCGTCAGAGAACTCACGAGGAGTGCTTGCTTCGTTTAGGAAGTTTATTCAGTATGAATTCTTTGAGGGCCTTGCGGCCACTACTTGCTTGAGGCTTGCGCCTGTTTCACCTTCGCTGCCGCCTTATTGTCCCGGGTCGGCCGGGGGGCTCCCAAAGGCTGCGGACTTCCACGAGGGGGGACGCAGCAGGCAGGTATTTCAGTGGAACACAGCATCTCCCAGGAGTTAAGTGTTTCAATTAGTTTCCTATTTGTACACATTTTCCTAGTTATTAAAATTATTTGTCTTTGATAAGCTCACAACTTTGAATATTTTGTTCACCGAAAAGTTATATTATTTTCTTGTACTGGATAGGACAGAAATTCTTTTGTTGATCGGGAAGCCTTTTTTAAATTAATTTTGCGTATGTATTTCATGGCGACAGGCGTTTAAAATACAACATGTTTTCTGAACTTGTTCTTCATTCAAAAGACTTTCTTTAAAATATTAATTTGTTCTTCATTACAGATCAAAAGGGAAATAAAGCGCACAATTTAAAAAAAATATTAGATCAATTTTGTATAACACTAATTTGTGTCTTGAATTACATTCTTATTGGAAAAAAATACGCTGTTTTTAAGTTAAGTTTGATAAACGATTAGTACGAAATACACCTTACCTAGGAACTTGAGTTGAGTCAAGGATGCGATTCAAGGAAACAAAATAAATTGCAATGACTAATAAGCAAGAGTAATAATTTCTAAACGAAGAATATAAGAACTTCATTAGCTATTTAAAATCTTAATTTAAAATAATTTGTTTAAGCAAATAGATCAAATACCATGAACAGTACAAATGATCCCAGATTACTGAAAACCATTCCTGCGAACAAACTACCGGCGAAAAAAACAGCAGAGAACAAAACTACCGGAATATCGAAATCTGAAAAATATTTCCGGAGCACTGAGCACGTCTTTAACGAATTTCGAGAGGAGCTAACGAGAAGCGCGCCCCAATGAAGCGGCGCCATCGCACTAAAGCAGAATTGAAGCACTCGATCCCGCGCGTGAAATTGGCAGTCGTATCCTCCGCGCGTTCACACACGCGGAGCCCTTCCGCCCCAGGGCACCTTAGCCGCGCGCGCTCGCTAAGGGCATGCCCTGCGCCCTGCGCCCTCCGCCCTCGCCCCCGCCCCCGCCCTCGCACCCCCGCCCGCGATGCTATCGAACGAAATGCCGGTCGATCCGAGCGCTTCGTGTTCGCTGTTATTGCGATTTATTCTCGTTTAATTAAAGTTTAGTACGAGCTCGATTTTTCGCTTCACATTTACTTTTATTTCCTCTTCTTTCCATTCAAACTTGGCTCTCCTGATTAAAGGAAGTTAAAAAAAAAAAAGAAGAGCGGGAGAGAGGAGTCGGCATGAGGCAGCGATTGAGAAGGGGAAGTCGAGAATCGCTTTAGTTGCAGGGCGATCATGGCGCCTCCGCTGCCGAAAGCGGGCAATATTTATAAATCACGTTTTAAGACAGTGGCGGAGCGCCACCCCAGGGGCCAGTGGCGAAGGGCGGGTGCGGCGCGCTCGGCGGAGCGGTGGAGACGGCGCGTTGACGACAAGGGAGCGACTGCGACGCGACAAGTGGCAGAAAGTCAACGCAAGCAGTAACAGTGAAGATTGCGCTATCGAAAGGGCCGGTAAGGAGACGACGGGGAAGAGAAGAATGTGTGAGATCGACAACGAGAATCGGAAGTGGGGTAGGTATCGTGATAAATAATGTGAACGGTGGGCAAAAGTGCGCAGTAGAGAATTTTTGAGTAATAGCAAAACAGGCTCGACAAAATTACAAATTCATTCAATGGAACCTTTGTTATCGGAGGTTCTACGTGATGCATTAGAAGCCAAAGGAGTACAGTGACCGCATGGAAGAATAAAAGAACCTGAGGGAAAGGAAAGGACAAAATATGAAATATAATTAAATATAAAGATAAGGGTGGAATGTATTCGGAAATACTACAGAATGCGAGGCGAGGATCGAGGTAAAAAACGCGTATGGTTGAACGGGGAAACGACGAGGAAGGCGGCTTCTGCGCGAATAAAAGCGAACGTAGGCCGTGCCGGCGGCGGCGGCGGCGGAGGCGGCGGCGGAGGCGGCGGCGGAGGCGGCGGCGGAGGCGGCGGCAGGGACGACGGCGAAGGCGGCGGAGGCGGCGGTGGAGGCGACGGCGGCGGCGGAGGCGGCGGCGGAGGCGGCAGCGGAAGCGACGGCGGAGGCGGCAGCGGAGGCGGTGGCGGAGGCGGCGGAGGGGGCGGCGGCGGGGACGGCGCTGGGCCGGGGCGGAGGGCGAGGGTTTAGTCATCGGGGAGCACGACGTTCAGATTCCCCGCCATTCAGAGCGGCGCGACGCGGCGAGGAGGCTTCTGTATACGAGAGGGCCAGGCGGAATACGTGCTTGTTTCAGAATAGCAGGGGGTAGAGGCTACACGACTGCACTTCGGGGACATCGAGGAAAAGGGGGTGTTTGAGAGACGGTACTCTCCCTCAGCGTGGACTCGTCTTCCTCGTCTTGAATTACAAACTGGATTTGAATGTTACCTTTGTATATAAATATTCCTGAGTAGTATCAAATAGCAGTAGGGCTCAGTTAAAGAAACTTATAAGCAACACACGTGCAAGTTTCGACCAAAGCTCGTTTAATGCTTGGGAAACGCACACAACTCAATCGTAGGCTCAGTCAAACAATCAGGTGTTCAACCTACCAAGTGACTTGAAAACGGAACACTCTACAATTATATGGAAATGGGGTTGCTCAGAGAGAATCGTGGTATTATCAAGGTGAAAACTCAAAAATGTGTCTAGTAACCATCATTCAAAAACTAATTCAACTGTGAACAAAGTTGTTACAGTGATTGTAATATTTATTGTCAATTTTTTTCCGGAAAAGGTGAACGGAAAATGTTGAAATATTTGTTGCGCATCCTTAGTGCACATGTATCAGTTGATTATAATAAATATTAAATCTTAATTTATTATATTCTTTTTCGTTTATTGCGATAATAAATATTAAAATTCTGCGTTTCATGCAATGCTGAAAATAAACGGAACACATAAAGCCCAGAACGTTTCTTTCACTAATAAGACCGTTTTGACATATTTCAAAGTCGTTTGTGATTGCACGATTTGATATACATTGCACGTAACTTGTCACAGAAGGAATTTTTAGTGAATACATTAGCAAAAGCTAAAACGCGAACTATATGTGGGAATCTCCATAAAAGATCTCTAAAAACAATTCTTTACCAGGAAATCAATTTTCAGGAAGTAACCATAAACGTAAAAAAATCGTGAATCAAATATTTTTCAGTTTTAACATGTCGCTAAATATTATGAATATCTTCCAAAGGCCTCGTACGCGCCCAACCGCTGTCTTCTTGAGGGAGTTTAACGAGGGAGCATAACGTTTTCCCTCCCACGCCTCTCCCCCAACATGTCATAACCGCCGAATGCGAATCGCAGGAGACCGGCCATAAATGGACACATTGCGGCAGTCGTTATCCCGTCGGGCACTTTCCGGGGGGCGCCTGCCTCCGGTGAGGCCTTCTGCCGCTCGGAGGGCATCTGAGGATATGGGAGGGGAGAACGACATGCGGCTACCCCCCTTCCGCTGTGATACACACGGCAGGCCCTGTACGTCTAGATACTAAACGAAACAAGTGAAATGAATACTAAAGTTTGTAAACATGCGAGTACAAATGTGCAACTGTGAAATTTTGTTTAAACTCAAAGTGTTACCACAATTTTCAGCATAGTGGGTCGAATTAATCATTTACTTTTCTTCCTTGTATACAGGAATATAGATAGGAAAAGTATTGGAATAACCGCAACAAGATCTGGAATTTTCAGACGTAAAATCCGCGTTGAAGGTTTTTCGAGCTGAAAGTTCATAAATGTCAGGAATAAGGTATATATGTGCTGTTCGAAAAATGGTTAAGATTGGTTCAGGTGTCAAAGGAAGAATTTTTTTAGCCGAAAATCGGGAAGTCACGATGGATGGATGGCGGATTTATGCGTCACGCAGAAGTGTCAGATTGTACATTTTTGAACTGAAACTTGGTAAACTTGTGAGGGGTAAGATTTGAAAGTAAGGATTGGGCAGTTCCAGAGATAATTAATATATCTTAATCTTGGAGGGTACATTACGTAAAGCCCCTATGATATTTTAAAATTTAATCTTATATTGTTTGTTCGAATAGAGGTAAGTCTCTAAAAAAATTGTAAAAATTGAAAAAGTTCAAATATTTTTCAGATATGTCATACACTTTCAAAAATAAACTCAGAGATATCTTACTACATAAAAATAAGCTAATAAATTGAACAAATCATATCTTTTCGTTATAATTTTACACTTAGGGCTCACATTAGCCAAAAATATTTTGTCCAGGAATAGTAGCACAAAAGGAATTCACTAACGAAACATTCACAATAAAGGATGTAAAAATCTGGAAAAGGGAAAGATTTACGATGTAAAGTGCACGTTATATCTATTCAACGAAACTCGAATGAAAGCCGGATATATACTAGATCATAATCAATTGAACTAATATTGGATATGGAAATACGATTGGAGTAGTGACTGAAAGTAAAGCGAGTCAAAATAATGAATGGGTTCAAGAAGAGTAAACGATAAAGAAAATTTCCTTGAAAACCTCGAGTAATTATCAAATTCAAGAAGTAAGAGTAATAATTTGCGTAAAGAATCAAATCTGTAGAAAGATAGAGTGGGGAAGAGATAGGAAGAGACAGAGCGTGTAAGAGTGTGAGTGTGTGAGAGAGTGTGTGTGTCTGAGAGAGAGAGAGAGACAGAGACAGAGACAGAGAAAGAAAGGTAGAGAGAGTGAAGATGGGATAAGACAATGAAATTGAATGCCTTCCGAAATGTAAAACAGGATCCTGAAGGATTCTCTGCAGAAGAAGAACACTCAGCTCAACTTACATGCACATACAACACACCCAAATACACAAACACACACACACACACACACACACACACACACAAATCAACAGCTTCGCGAGCACGCACGTGACAGAGAGACGCGAGAAGCAAACCGCGAGGAGGAAGCGAAAGATCGCGAGAGAAGCAGGCACCTTCGGGGCGGCGCGGCAGCGAGGGAGCGGGCACCGAGAGGCGCCGGGACTTCCCTTTATTGCCACCCACAGCGCGCCGGTCGTAAAGCGGCTGGGCGCGGGAGCCCCGCGCGCGGACGAGGCGAGGGCGGCGGCGGCGGCGGCGGCAGCGGTGGCGGCGGGGGCGGGGGCGGCGGCGGCGGTGAGGGCGAAGCGGGCGGGGCGGAGCGGGGCGTCGCTTCGACGGAGAAGAATGGGAGGCGCCAGAGGATAGGAATAATTGTAATAGAAAAAAATCCGCCGCCTTGAAAATGATGGAGCGTTTGTTGGGCGGCGCGGGTCGCGGCCGGGGGTGAGCGCCCCGCCGCCCCCGCAGCGGTGAGCTGTTGTGACGGCGCGAGGGGAGGCGGCGGCACGCGTCACAAATGGAGAGTGTCGACCCTGGCACTTGGCCTCGGATTAATATCGTTTAGGAATTTGTCTTGAATGATGAAGCTCGCACCCGTGTTGGTATGCGGGCTCTCCGTACAGGATCCCCAACTGTAGTCTTTGGGCATTCCTGCAAAGGTGATTCTGTAAATATCTCAGATTTGAAATATTGTCGTAGAGGTTAATCGTTCTCGCAATATCGTATTGTCGTAAAAGATAATTAGTCCAACAGACTTTCCAATATGACGTTGTGTGTATCCGGCGACAATGAAAGCGTCCACGAAATCAGTATATCAAGAACGATTTAGTCTTTTACAGCTATTTTCTGTGTATTATGAGTTCTTACTACATCGATAAACATAACTGCAGACGCACACGACATGTTATTTATTGTGGATAATATTTATGATGAACGTTAGCGATAAATAAATGTTTCGTATTTGTACTTCTGTACGAGTGACCAATAAATAACGGTAATGTAGGGTCATAAAGGTAAAACCTGATTATAAATGTTAAGGTGGAGACGCCGAAGATAAGTAGTGTGCTTGCGAAGTTGAATAAAGAAGTTGAGTAAGAACGTGAATAATAGTCGTCGGAAAATACGCCAAACTAATGACCAAAAACGAAGCACATTGTACGATAATGCTCGATCAATTATACGTAGTTAGGTATGGAGATATGTCTATTGTATCTTGGATATTTTTGTTTGAATTTGTGCTACCACTTCTTTCAAAATTTTCTAAATAGTGGGTGATCATTTAAACATTCAATGCAAACCAATTTTATTAGTAGGAGAAACGAACGGAATAGTGTTTCACTTTTTTATTAAACAAGATAACGTGCTTGTTTTATTAAACAAGACAAAAATAAGGCACTTCAGAACAGTATTTGCATAATATGCAGAACTTGGTCATTGATTCGCATAAACTAATGGTAAAATTTAAATGTATGTCCATATACCGCAGTTTTGATTACCTTTTCAGTTCTCCTGAATGCACTATCTATTATTATCTTACGTTTCACTAGTTCATCCGACTTACATACATTAAATTATAAAATTTAAGAAGAATTCTCGCCAACATATTTTCAAATTTGGTTTAAACTGTTAATGTCATTGTATCTGTAACGAATATCAATGATTCGATAACAAATAAATAAACACGAATAATTGAGAAGTGGAAAAAGAGATTAAGAACGGATACGAAGAAGAAAAAGAAAAAAAAGAAGGTGAAGAAACAGACGTAGAAGAAAGATAATGAAAAGAAGTACAACGACAAGTAGAGTGAGTGAAGACTGTTTAGGGCTTCCGGTTCGGTCAACTACTTTGAACAATAGTCTCGTAACTGCTATTTTCCGGGACGTAGCAGAGGCCCACCCTCCTTGGAAACGTGAGATTCGGCGTTGACTTTCATGTTGACTTGCGCAGTTTCCCTCTCTGGATACCTCCGCCAGTGAGCCACTGCTCCAGCCAGCATAAGCTCTAAATTCCCGAATGCTCTCTCGACATTTGTGGTGGTGATGTGCATGTAGTACGTGCGTGTCTGTGTTTATATGTACCTAAGAGAGAGAAGAAAGGACAAGGAAGAGACAGAACAAGAAGAAGGAAAGATCGCGAGCATTTCGGAGCCCGTTTGTCAGGATACATCTCCGGCATTTGCGTGGTATTTATGAAAGAAACCAAGGAAAACTACTGGGCTGAGTAGCTGGTCGCTAGTATTCTCCTCTCAACGACTGAATTTGACCTGACTTCGTAGCTAGTTTCGAAAATACGCTACCGTCTGGAATCGAACTCACGATCAGAGACCCTGCAGCTCCGACTGTTGTCGTTGAATCATCTCAGCCCGTAACTACAAGTAGAATATACCAACGGTGAGAATATTTAATCTGCTCGATACGCCGTAGCAGCTCCTTTAGGCGGCCCACCCAATTGCAGAGCTGATCACCCCCCCTCCTCCCTCCCTCTTGCAACTAATGCTCGCCCCCACGCCCCGCGCTCCCTCCCCCACCCCCGCCGCCTAATCCTCCTCCACCCGTGACTCGCAGGGCGGCCGCGGGAGGCGCGTGCATCGATCGGAGCAGGCGCATCAAGATTAGAAAATCCGGGGACACTTGCTTTAATTTGATTCGATAAATCATGGCGTATGGGCACTTTTATGGCTTCCGAAGCGGCCGATTACGCAGGGGCGCGGCGGGTTATCTGCTTGCTGCGAGGTAGCCCTGCTGCCGCCGCCGCCGCCTCCGCCCACCAGGCCAAACTGGCGCCGCGGGCAATGAACGTCTTCCCTTCACACTCTCTCTGTAGACCGGTGCTTCGCAGGCTCAGAGGGCCCGCGCACGCGGAAGAACCAAGCAGGAGAAAGACACTCTGCCAAACCGTAGAAAGAAGCATGAATAAAATACTCGCTCTTATGTAATTTCACTAGTACGCGGAATTTATGGGACATGTGGGATTTTCCTCGTATGGCAAGCTAATATGGCATTTAAAATATACGTACATTAAACAAATGATTCTATATCTTGATCTGTTAGAAAATAAGAATGGTATGTGATTTTTTTGAGAATAGGTATTGGAATCAAAAGATTGTCTACATGGGCATGGCCAATAGATCTTTTGATTGAATGCCTTATATTCGAGGAAAACATGCCTCTTCCATTCATTAAAGTTTTGCATAAGCTTAGATTTTACACACGAATGATTTCGATTTCAAATTTTTGGCAGATATTTTTCAACGTCACCTTTCTTAACGTACTGTGGCAACAACCTAATTCTTCTATGCGTTTCGCAATTTATCCATTGCATGACACACGTTATCCTTGCATATGTTAATATAAAAAATTACGTAGTATTTGTTATTACACAAAATTTTCATCGCAAAATTCATAGAATCATTCATTCATCATTCTAGAGACAGTTATAAAGACACTCAGATCCGTCGTTCTCGTTGATGGGACCGGGGTGCTGACCGATACGTCCGAGTATGCTAGTTACCATTTTATTGAGAAGAAACGATACGGATACGAGACCTGTTTTCGGGGTGCGTTGTCTGTTTCGGCAACAATTGATAAGGAATATTGAACGTGTCACTGGTTTTCTGGACATGCTAATCACTCAACCGTTTCTATTAAATAACTTACACTAATTATTTTTTCTGCTTTCAAAACAGGGAGTAATCGAAGGGTTTGTACAAACTAGTACGACATACTTTAATTGAATTAAAATTCGATTGCCCAAGGCATTTGCAAACCTCTCCATAGTTGAGCAATTGAAACGGCGCGAGCACAGTAGTGATGTCATTATTTTTAGTCTTTAAAAATATTTATTATTAAAATTAAATTCTGTATTATATTATTTAAATTTATAAGAAAGTTAGTGGTTGTACACTTAAGCACTATTATACAGAAAACCTCGCATAGAGGACGCTCTGCCGATGCTGCCGAGAATACCCGTGAATCAGAGGTTCTGGTAGCTTGGATCCTTGACAGAAACATACGACTATATTTCACAGGCAGATATTGAGCGCGCTAATCTTCTGAGACAATGAAAGAAAGCCATCGATAACGATCGAAAATAGAAAGTATTTTGTAAAATAGAAAGCATTTTGTCCGGGTCACCTCTCATTACAACTCACCGGACACCACATTTGAAGTTGCCGATGACCCAGCAAAATATCTGACGCACTATTTTTTCGACATTCAACTTTCCCACGTGATGAACTTCTTGGTTGTTTTGAGAAGTGTACTCTATGACAAGCTAAAATTGTATATCACTTGGTAGGGGTGCTTTGAGAAGAACATTCACGGTATATACACCGTATGTTACTCATGGGCACAACAATTTAAAGAAATAATTATAACTTTCATTAAGAAATGAGAAAAATTTAGTGAGAAGCTGAAGTTTCTTGTGAGTGAGATTTACGATTTTTCACAACAGTTTGAAATAACAGGAAAAAACCTACCCATCTCCTACAGAAGCAAATTGATTTTCAATAGGGGCTGGCAATATTTTGGTTGGAAACATGACATAGCTTAGTATTTCACTTAATATTAATATTATGAAAAACAAAGATGTATTAACTATTTCAGGAACAAATCTGGATCTGTAAACTATTACAGTGACCCTCATAATGTAACCCTCAGATCCAGTCAATAGAAATATTGTGTTATTGAATAGCTGCGGTGCGTTTGTTTTACTTAACCGTTAATATCTTTGAAATCCTGGCTGCCTAGCTTTGTATTTTTGCCTCGTGGACATGATGAGAGTTGATCGCTGTGTCTGTCAGATACATTGCATGCAGTATCGTCAGAGTATTGTGAGAGAGACTTTCATCACCTGGCCTAAAGAGAAACTTGATTGGACAAGAGATGGGTACTATTTTTCTGACATCTCATGTATACAGTTAAGTTTCTCTTGTTTTGAACAATTTTCTTTGTGACAATAATGATCTGAAAAAAAGGAGCCCAAATTATGCTTGACAAAATACTTTAGTACTCAAAATAACTCAGTAAAAGAGCATCAAAATTTAGATTAGCCGTTCCAAAGATTACGCAGGACAAGTACAAAGTAAGACAAGCAAGAATTGTAAAAGTTGATTGAAAGAATGATTTTTACTGTCGTATAAATGGTCAAATGAGCTTATAAAAATATAATTATTTTGAAGTCATTTCAACATAAGTGCGCGCCCATTCCTTCTAAAATAATGGCGTTGTATGCGCGATTCTTTACTCCCAGGCTCTTTTTGCTTCCTCCGCGTCCTGTACATCCACGTGCACCTCGGCGGCCACCGCCTCCGTCGCCAGCGCCTGAAATATCGCCCGATGGGCGGGGCGCGGGGCGGCGCGCGCCTGGCGCTGGCAGAACGCGGGGCCGTAAGTCCGCGCTTTTTTCGCCACCCTCCCCACCCCACCTCACCCCTAAACCTCCAGCCTCCACTTCAACCGTCGCAACGTACTCTCGCCCCTACCCCCGTTGCTCTTCGCAGTCCGCCGTGGTGGAACCAGCACAAATCTGGAAGTATTCTAATGGAGTCAATTGGCAGTATACAAAGTAGACGAGTAGTACGAAGACCACCTCAAGACATGATCTATATTCATTCAAGATACAAATAGAATCATGAATAGGACCCTTGATGAGATTTTCATCAGGTTGTACTGAAAGCACATGAAAAAAGATCTCGCGTTGCATTGTCTCAAACAAAGAAAATTTCGGCGGAAAATTTTGGAGGTGAAGTGTGGTAATTACCAAAGTAATACAAAATAAAAATTCACGAAAACTACTGTGTTTTCAACACTAGTCTATCTTGACCTTCAAAAGAGTAAATTTTATAGTTGACAACAAGTCGTATTTTAAATATCGAGAACAAACCACATAAGATTTTATCGGAATCAATTTGTAACGAACAGACATGATAAAATGGATGGTTCATGTCTTTGATCTTCATGTCTTAGTGAGTATAAGGAGAACGTTACATTTTTAGGATAGACATCTTAACAGTCTCTAATGTAAGAATTCACCCAACAAATGCGTTATTCAAACATTATTTTTTGTTGAATTCATTGTTCATTTTCATTAAAAATGACAAAAATAAAGTTCTGCAAAATCTTAATACGTATTTTGAAATAATCCACTAGGGAAGAAAACTGTCCCGTTGAATTTGATTTCCAAAATGTGTTGATTTATCTATTGGGCACGAACGTTTGAACATCCCTTTTCAATTTTTACATGTCTTGCACTTGTATGTGCGGAAGTATTTGGTTTATTAAATACTGCTTTCTACACCGGCACATGTCTGCATACATCCACAACATATCTTGATATTTGCTTACTTAATAACTAGTGGTCTTTAGCTCCAAAAATGCTTCTCTCTAGCGCATAGAAAATGTGGATTTGACACAGCAAAAATACTGCTTGCGAGTACGCGGAAATTTGCATTTTGCTTTTACAGGCCGGTTGATTCCACGTCAAGGCTTGTAAGGCACTGTGCAAATAAACGAATATTTGTATGAACATTATTGGAAGAGGGAAAAGATACTGCAGTTATTTCACTTAAGCAATAATATACATCACAGGTAGATGATGATATAGGGTGGATCACCTAATTTGGCCATCGCAAATATCTTCGAAACAGTTTCAACTATTTCTTGTCTTTTTGGGTATCTAAGAGAACTATTGACATTTTTCACATGGCCAGAGGATACTTAAGTTTCCCGTCAATGCATGTGCATATTCGAAATCAGTATTGAAGATACATTGACATATTCAAGTAATATAATAGGTTAATGCATCACAAGTCTATTGAACAAAAATATCCCACACCGAAAGAGGAAGGCGCACAAAGTGACATCACGTGTTGGGAACGAGCTAGGACGAATGATAGAGACGGGAAAGATGGCAGGGCTCCGGGAGCACGGAGGCTCAAAAGGGCACGGCTGCTGGAAGTCGAGCGACTGTGCAGAGCTAGAGTAGGACGTTCCGGCGCTGCTGTGCTCCTTTCGTCCTGCTGCAGCCGCCCCTACGACACCCCCACACTGCCATCTCTCCTGTCACCCCTGACGCCCTCCCCACCGACACCGCCGCAACCGCTATCACCACCACCGCCACCACCGCCGCCACCGCCGCCACCGCCACCATCACCGCCACCACCACCGCCACCGCCACCACCGCCACCACCGCCACCACCGCCACCACCACCGCCACCGCCACCACCGCCACCACCGCCACCGCCACCACCGCCACCGCCACCGCCACCATCACCGCCACCGGCGCCGCCCCCGCTCCCGCCCCCGCCACTGCCGCCGCCGCCGCTACCACCGCCGCCCTCTCCGCCGCCACCATCACCGCCGCTTCCACCGCCGCCACCTCCGCCCCTACTATCTCAGTCGCCGCCGCCAGCAACTCAGCCACAGCCACCAACTCCTCCGCCACTGCTGCCACCGCCGCGCCGCCCTCGCCCCCGCGCCGGCTGCCGCGACATTGTCCCCATGTGGCCGCGGGGCGCCGCCGCGCCGCCGCTGGGGTAAATAATATAGAGCGGCGCCCGCGCCTTCAATAATCCAGCGGCCCGCGGGCGGAGGAGGCGGTGACGCCGGCCTGCCCCGGCGGCGGAGGCGGAGACGATATTGGCGGAGAGGGGAGATGGTGGTAATGGAGAAGTGCTGACGCGCTGGCTGTGGTGGAGACTGGTTTGAGGATGACGTCACGGACGACTGCAAAATAATACCGATAGACTCTGGCCAGGTTGTTTACAGTTAATCCGGCGGCAGGTAAAAAGGAGGTAGGGGAGAACGAAAGAAGTGGGCATTGATATAAGAGAAAACTGTCTTTCACTATATATTTCTTCCATGGTACTGGAACGGCAGGAGAAGAAGCAGATGGATGGAAGTTCTCTTGTGATAATCAGGTCTCAAGGCAACGAAAAAAACAACAAGAAACAACCAACCAACCAACTAAAAAAGCAAAAACATGATTCATGAAAACCATTGTGTCAAATCATTGCTATAGATACACTCTTGGCGTTTCGTTGTTGCAAAAAAAGAACGTTCTCTCAAGGCGATTGTGGCTCAAAAATACTCAATAAAATACACGATAAAAGAATATTTTTAATGATAAAACCATGTTTCAAAATATACGTTACCAGAAATTGAAATGATATTGTCTCTCTAGTTACTTTATTGAAGAGTTAATTTTCAATTGATCATTTCAATTTTCAATTGTTATCACTAAAAATCTACAATTAAATTGACGATTGTATACATACTTGCATCAAATGAAAACTATAAGGAATTTTAATTCTATTAATATTTTTGTGTAGCATTCCGGATTTGGGGATTTTAACAAGGTAACACCAGCCTGAATTCTACATAGGAAAATAATGCCCATTGAAACATTAATACTGTTTCTTCACCACCTAAATGTATCTTGTTAAATAGCTATGGTGGAATCTTAATGATTAAAGGGATTCAATTGCTTGCGTGTGAGAAAATATGTTTCCCAGAACGCTCCGCATTAATCATTGCTTCCGTTCTCAGAACTGATAAGAACTACTAACGGACGCAGAGCTGAACTATTTCAGAAGGCGCCAGTAATTGCGGATTAATAAACCTACATTTCAAAATTTAGGGGTTTTATGAATCCGGGAAACTGATTTTTCTGTAACTTTTCTAGGCTTAATTAAGAAAGAAAATGACAAAAAATGAACTCTCGTCTAGAGACTATACACATCGATAAATTATTTATAATAAATAAATATAAAATAAATAAATAAATATAAAATAGGTAAGAAGTATAAAATAAATAAATATAATAAATCAACATATATAAAAGTTAAAATTGTAATATTTTGTCACAGCTGCCACACAAAATCATGAGAGTCGTCAATTGAAATCATTTTGGGGAAGCCTACCTCCTGTTGCTGTATTTTACAAATGAAGTTTCCATGACCAACGTCCTAACCTGAAATTAACTGAATGAATCGAATTACGCGCCGTGAAAACTACCGATTGTACCGCCAGATGTCGTTCAAAAAGTGCCAAAACGATTAAAAAATTAAAAAACGATTGGTCAATTTTCATTTTTTTTATTGCGAATGGGGTCGAACAGAACGAAAAATATTTTTTGGCGACACGAGTTGCTTCAACGTTTCAATATAATCGCAGAGATGTAGGAAATTATGATATGGAAACATTATAAACAAATTGACTACAGTTATGAAGATTACTAGAATGGGGTGCAAAATATTCAATGTCAATTCATGATTGAGAAATCTTTTTAAATACCTATGGTAGGAGAAGCTACAAAAGGCAACGAAAAATTGATGAATCACGCTTCCAAATCCAAGTACATGCCAAGTACATTAAACAACACTTATAATTAAAACCGAGTTCGCACTGTCGTATCACTTTATTGCTGCAGTTAACAGCGAGGAAGATGCGGCGAGAGCGCGGCAGGCAGAGGGACCAGGAATCACCTTTGTGCGAGGCCACTTGGCACCGCCACCAAGGCTTTTGTCCGCCGGAAACGCACAATAGACGACACCTTCCGCTTTTTACAGCCTCTCGCGCCTTCAAATGGAACCTCGCGAGGCGCCGCCTCCCCCGCATCATCCCCGCCCGTTTCTGGCCCGTCCCACCCACTCCGTATCTGAACCCTACCTGTCCCGCCCCGCGCCGCCCCCGCGCCGCCCCCGCACCGCCCCCGCGCCGTCCCCGCGCCGCCCCCGCGCCGCCCCCGCGCCGCCCCCGCGCCGCCCCCGCGCCGTCCCCGCGCCGCCCCCGCGCCGCCCCCGCGCCGCCCCCGCGCCGCCCCCGCGCCGCCCCACGCCGCCCCCGCGCCGCCCCCGCGCCGACACCGCGCCGCCCCCGCGCCGTCACCGCGCCGCCCCCGCGCCGCCCCCGCGCCGCCCCCACGCCGCCCCCGCGCCGTCACCGCGCCGCCCCCGCGCCGCCCCCGCGCCGCCCCCGCGCCGCCCCCGCGCCGCCCCCGCGCCGACCCCGCACCATCCCCGCGCCGCTCCCGCGCCGTCCTGGAGCCGCACCTGCTCCATTCCCGCGCTATCCCCGCGCAACCCTCGTCGATTGGATGTCCCTCGCACAGACCCCGCCCCCCAACTGCCACTTCCCCTACTCCCTATCACTAGCGCTCCGTACTCCACTGCTGTCCCCACCGTCGCCGATACCTCCGCCGCCTTCATTGCTTCGGGTCAAAGTTCCCGGTCCGATCCCGAAGTGTCCTGCCCCGGCCGCTCCGCAGGAGGGAAGCCTTATCACTTGACGAGGTGGTGGCCTCGAGGAAGGTCGGAGGTCGCCGGAGGGTACGCCAAGAAAGAAGGGTGAAAGAGGTCGAAAGCTGAAGAGGGCGAGAAGATACGTAGTCCAGTGGATGCAGGGGATCGCAAAGGGGCAGATCTCACTCCTTGATATTCTTGTAGTGACGCCGTTGGGTATACCCAAACTTATAGGTACGCGCAGGAGGGTAAAAAGTGTTTGTTTAATAGAAATCGAGCGGCTGTCACAAAAGGAACAACAATCAAAAGGTGCTGCAACCTGCGTTAAGATTTGGAATGACAACCTTGGAATATTCAACAGTTGGAACAACCCTGAGTTCACTCAAATTTATTTAAAAATTACTATTTTACAAAACTTGGTTCCAGAAAAAAAAGCAAATATAGCACGTGATTAGGTTGTAAGCATTCGAGTATGTGATTGTAAAATAAAGAAAGCACGCATTGATATTTTTCTCTGTCTTTTGGCATTATTTTTCAATATTTTTAATTTTCTTATGATGTCCTGTGAATCAGTGATGACAAAAGCACCTTCATTAAAAATATCCCTTCTGTGTCTGCTCACTTTCACTACCAAATTCCTTAATTTTTGTATTGACAGTTCGTTCCATACTGTTAATACAAGAAATTAAATATGCGGTTATGATTTACTTGAAATACTTGAAATAAATATCTCGCTGCTGCTTACACAGGAATTCATTTGCCTACATTTAATTACTTGGTATCAAAATAAAACACAAAGAAAAACAATACTTCTATATCGCGACACATTAATATTCATATAAAATATATGCATTATACGAATCCATTTAATTTTTCACAATTGTTTTACAAAATAAATTGTCCACAGTACCATGTGAATTTTTACGACCTCATATGTTCCATATCGTTATGAATCAATTGCCCATCAATGATTCAGTTTGTGTACTCCAAAACACTTTCATATTAACGCATTGTTATGTTAATCATAAATAATCTCCCGACATAATGCAGACAAAAACGTTCAGCGTTGTTGGAAAACTTAAGTGAATTGTATTTGAAACTCAATGCGTTGTATAGAGAGAACGTCGTAAAACCATCGGTACCGTTTGTCATCGCGAGAGCCACGAAAGAAAATATGATTGAAAGGCCACTGTTTCACCGAAGAGTGATAGCCTAGCCTTCAACGCCGGTCTATATGTGACGACATCTCGCCACAAGCGGGCGAGAAGCAGTATATTTCAGAGGATTCAATACCCCATGGATTTTATTGCTCCGGGAGAAAAAAAAACTTCCTGGTATAGAAATTGCGCTGTTGTTCGATAAAGACATAAACAGTCTGATGTGAATCAAAAATATCTGTCCGACTCTTGAACAATGCTTCACAACGCAAAGTTACACGGGTACATTTCTAGCCAGAACGAGACGGGCGCTCGAAAAGAACGCCGCAAAAACCGAGGAATCGCGGGGAGTCGGACGTCTCTCTCTCCCCGAGAGCTCTTGATCTAGTCGCTTCGGGACGATCGCCGCCGACCCCGATATATCACCGATTCGCCCATATTTTCTGTCAGCATCTCTTACGTCCTCAAAGAGTCACATATCACGCGAACTATTCCGAAATTTCCGCGAGGGAGCGACGGGAGCGGCGCGGCGGCGAGCCAGGGGCGCGCCTCACTAAATCTCGCCTTCGCCCGCGCCCGCGACGGCTATTGGCGGACGTCCCCCGCGGCCGGAAGTCGCGCGGGCCGGAAGCGCGGCGCGGCGCGTCGTAAACCCGCGACCGGCCGCCCGGGGGAGGCGTAACGTCCAATAATATCGCTCGTAAATTTGTCCTTCGTTATTTGAAGAATGTTAAATTATAAATAAGTAATAAGATTCCTGGGATGTCGTGAATACATTTGCTCCGCGGTTCCCTCTCGGGACGCGGCCCGCCGGCGGACGCTCAGTGCCGGGGACCGGCCTCCCTCACCCGAATCGAGTGGAATCTGTCCGCGAGGGGGCGCCCGCGCGGGGGTGTAGCGAGGCGGGGTGGGAGGGAGGGACATCTGTCCGGCTCCCCGCCGGGAATGCAGCGAAGACGCCCCCGGCCGCTGCGAGAGGTGTCCTGGAAGCGTCGGGGACCACCCTCGCGCGCCGGACCTGTTGACAGTGCGGTCAATCTCCCGGCGCGTGTTTTAGCTCGTCTTTTCGATTACAACCCTCGAGACGCGCGGGACGGCGTGCAGCCCTCGACGGTTATCGCCGCGTTAAATATGCATAAGGTTCGTGGAATCGTTCGAGAATCAAATGTCATTTATTAAACATTCACACGACGCTCGTGTCTATGTTTACGACGTTTGGTCGGGGATGAAAAAGATAACGAGATGAATATTTTAAATACATCTTTTGGAAACGAATGTCTTGCCCGCCAACGGTGTTTTTTGTTCGTTTCGCAATTAAACCGACCCCTAAACGCGGCGTAATTTTACAGAAGATTATCTGCATCGTGACGTTCGAAGGGTGACGTGATCTCTGCAATTAGGTCTTCTACAACGTCCTCAAGGGAACTAAAATATTCAATGTTACAAAACCAGAATAATGTGCCTGTTTTTACTTTTTAAATGTACAAGTAAGTGGGAGTTTGAGTGATTGACAAAGATGAAAAGAATTTCTTTACAAAGGGCAAGAAGTAACAAAGAGAATACAAGAAGTATTAATGACACATTTCGGGAAAACATGAGAGGTTGTAAAGATGAAAGAAAATTGTTATCACAATAAATATTTCAATTTGTCTTTGATTGTACGGCTTAGCGATCGACAGTAAAAAAAATTAATAGTAAATTTGATTTGGAATTCTGTTAATGATCTTATATTATCGATTAGGACTAATTTCCGACTTTTTTTACGTTTATGATCCCAGAGCTTACATTACTTAATTACTCTTAGAAAAGTTGCGGTACATTTTTTAAGACATCAGAAACTTGATTTTACCAAAAATGGTGAGAAGAGAGAGAGATAGAGGGAGAGAGCGGGGTGGAGAGGAGAGAGGGAGATGGCAGAAATATTGCCTTTTTATATTTAAGATCTATCATAAGATTTATCGCAATACTTCCACTTTCAGGACTTCCTTCTTTTCCTTCCTTTTCTTGATGTGGGAGACAACGATAATTTTAAAAAAGAAATGATTTTATATGGACGGAATGTAGGCACAAGTGCAGGAAACTCTCACGCTAAGTAACTACACACTCATTCACCCCAAACTTTGAAGTAGAGACACAAGTCTCTAATTGGCCACGTAGCCGCGTAAACGTACCGCGTAGCCTACGTTTTACGTTCCCTCCGCCCTTATTCGGAAGGAGCGCGCGCACGACCGCAAGCGGATGTCCCTGGGCCGAAGTAACAAGCGAGGACGTGCGGAGACGATCTCCAATCGGCGCCGGCGTTTAGAGGCTCTTTCCGGGCGCGGGCAGGGGCAGATCCGACGCGGGCGAAGCGGACAGCCAGGGCTGGCGGGGCGCGGCGAGGGCGGTCGAGAGGGCGGTCGGGAGGTCGAGCGGGCGGTCGAGCGGGCGGTCGAGCGGGCGGTCGAGCGGGCGGTCGAGCGGG
Source organism: Acheta domesticus (assembly GCA_031308135.1). Classification (NCBI taxonomy): domain Eukaryota; kingdom Metazoa; phylum Arthropoda; class Insecta; order Orthoptera; family Gryllidae; genus Acheta; species Acheta domesticus. The sequence continues at coordinate 201,707,438 of JAHLJT010000631.1, read as the reverse complement.
CGGTCGAGCGGACGGTCGAGCGGGCGGTCGAGCAGGCGGTCGAGCGGGCGGGCGGTCGAGCGGGCGGGCGGTCGAGCGGGCGGTCGAGCGGTCGAGCGGTCGGGCGGGCGAGCGGTCGGGCGGGCGAGCGGTCGGGCGGGCGAGCGGTCGGGCGGGCGAGCGGTCGGGCGGGCGGGCGGGCGAGCGGTCGGGCGGGCGAGCGGTCGGGCGGGCGGGCGAGCGGTCGGGCGGGCGGGCGGGCGGGCGGGCGGGCGGGCGAGTTGGCGGGCGAGCGGGCGAGTTGGCGGGCGAGCGGGCGAGCGGGCGGGCGAGCGCGGGCGGGGTGGGCGCGGGTGGCGCGGGCGATGGCGTGCGTCGGGCGATAGCATCGGCTCCCGGCGGCGGCGGCGGAGTCGCTATCGCTGACGGGGCTTCCGCGCGTCCTCCGGCAGAAGACGATCGCATCTGGTGGGAGCGTTGCTAGAAGGCCGTGCAGGCGGATGGCGGGAGGGGCCATGACGATTCCACGAGCCGAAAGGACGCCGTGATTTTTATCTGCCTCTTCCTTATTCTCTTATTCTTCTGGGTGCGTCTCGAAGCGGTTTTTCCCTTTCGTTTTGCTCTTCCGTGGTGTTCCGACCTTTCCTTTACGTCAATCTGGTAGAGCTTCGCTTTCCTAAAGCAACTTTTAATTTTTTGGAATGTCTAACATTTGATATTCGAACATTTATTTATGGGTGCTTATTTCTTTTACACTTCGTTGCTTGTTCAATTGCCATATTTTATTGAGCTCACTAACTTAACTTCCTTTAAAACATTTTATTTATTTCAACAACTATCCCCGAACAATATTTTCGTTTCTTTTGTTTCTTCAATTCATTCTGCTTCATCTTTTCCATTTATTATCTGTATTTGCAGAACAATACCAGTTTCGTGGCAGACTTATCAGTATCCTTCCGTTGCTATTCTTTAGAATTGTTTAAATTTCCATACATTTCACTTCTTTAAATGTTGGTGATTGGTATTTTCCGTTTCATCGAGAAACGATATTTCATTTAATTCTTTTTGGACATAGTTACAATTTCATTTCACGGCTTGTGCTTTCACTCTAGTGTAATCTTCGTTTTTTGACATCATAGAAGTGTATATTTCAATAATACTATTGTTTTAAGCGAGCTTCCTAAAAACCACTGTCACATTTTTGACTTTGTTGTACGCAGAATGATAAAAAACTGAGATAATGTTAGTAAATTTTACAAAATCATTACAATTATCGACTTACCCCCAAAGAAAATGTTCATTACGACGGTCTCTCCCATTAACGTGCGAATTAATATTTCATATCATCGCGTTTTCCTGCAGCCCTAATACATGCTCGGTGCACAAAATTCTCGAGAAAATTAGCCCTGCTGCTCGTCCTCTCCACCACCCAAAAATTCTCACCGTTGAGCTCACCTCCAGGCTACCGGAGACGGAGATTAACGCAACCAATCGCGCGGCGCCGATATTTATGGAGTGGCTGGTTAATACGCGCAGATGGGGCGATAGCACCGGCCGACTGCCTCCCGCGAATATTTTCGCGCGGTAGCACAGCGCCGATGGCGGCGGCGGCGGCGGCGGCGGAGGAGGAGGAGGATGCAACGATCGTGATCTCGGCCGGCGATCGCGGCCAGCGACCGCGATTTATAACGCAGGTAACAGCGGTAGCAACGAGGACGATGGCGAGAGCAGTGGAAGTGATGAAGGAGGAGGTTGAAACAAGTTCCGTGGGTGGGGAAATGGCAGAAGAGAGTCTTGTGTTGCAGAGGCAATGTTTGCTATCGGTGTTTGATGTCAAATGTGCTTTTGGGTGAAAATATTAATGAAGAAAGCACAAATGAAAGTGCAAACTGCTGAGTAATGTGATCTGAAAACGAGAGGAACTGCACGTAAAGAAGAAAATTAACCGTTACGAGACTTGAATTATCAAAATGGTATTATTATTGGCTATGCCAGGCTATAAAATGCGAAGAACAAGGTGATTTGATAGATTCCTGATCAAGGAAATGTCTACTACGAGGGTTGGGTTGTATGAAAGTGACAGCAAAATGGATAAAAGCTGGCCTGGATAACCGAAGTCGCTAAGGGTGAAGAGCCGTAGCTGCCTCGTGCCTGAAGGGTCGCGGGTTCGAATCCCGCCCGGGGCATGGATATTTGTGTGTGTGTCCGTATATCGCTATCGTTAACCCCAATGTTACTTACAGGGTTTGCTGTATGACCTTAGTAGTTGAAAAGTGATTTTAAGTAAAAAAAGGGCAAATGTGAAGTTAGTGTTCATAATCAGAAGCTATACAGAAGAAGCTGAAAAGTCTGAGACGAGAGAAACAAGTCGCTACAAAGGCATCAGAGTTCGTTATCTAGTGGTAATGGTTATGCTGTCAGTGGCAGTGCTGTGTCGTCTGCCGTCACTGCGGTATCGATGGTCGTAAAAGTACACCAAGCAATAGCGATGATGTTACTTTTCGTGATGCTACCGGCAATGATGCATCAAGGGAGATTATTGCCGATGGTTCATGCTGCACTGTCACAAATGTCATTAAACTTAATATAGATTAATGTACATGAATGTTAATATAACCGTGTAAAAAGAGCTTAACATATTTTTACATTAAAAACAATGTATTTTTACATTAAATTTAATGCATAAATCAAAATCAGGGTAGATTTAATGTTGAGGCTCTGCCTTTTCTCCTGTCTCTCACCATTCATCTCATGTTATCACAATCGCTAGCCTATCAAGAAAAATCTTTCATTCATTCATCTCTTCCTTCCAGATATTACCATAAATCTTTGACTCATGCATCCTAATTTTCATGTGCACTTTAAATTGAATGTGCGTAATGGTTTTAATGTACATTTCATTAAAGTAATTCGTAAATTTCTGACGGCGAGACAGAAACGGAAGCGGGGAGGGAAAGGGGGCACAGGGCGAGTGCAGCAGCGCCGCAGCATCTGCTTTGCATTCCTGCGCATGGGCGAGGTTAATTGGCGAGGCGTCCGCGCGGCGCGTGCGCGTGCGGGTTCGTCTTTTGCCGTCTGGCGACTTCAGGCGCGGCGTCGCCGCCTTAAATTAGTACGGCACCTGCGCCTGATTTCGATCTGCGTGCGGCGCCTGGGCTCTTGTTTTTGCTCGTCTTAATCGCTAGCGATCTCTGCAAGTTTGCCGCCGTACGATGTGCACTTCGAACGAAGTGGGTGCAGTTAGTACCTTTTCAGAGCTGACCAATATCTTCACTGATGTTTTAATATCACCATCCATTTCAACTACATTTTACATTTTGTGTTATTTTTTAACGATCAAAGAAAGGTTGAGTATTTTTAAATTTTAATTGCTTCGCGACGGGTCAATAAAAGATCTTTTAGAATGACTGCGACATTGACGAGTGAGTCGAAACAAGTTACCTAAATATTAACTTAATATTGATACTTAAAAAGCGATTTCGTTAAGAATACGGAAACAGTAATCGCGAGATCAGAAAATAGGGAAAAGAACGTCTTCGGTAAAATAAATTTGATGGATAAAACGTAAAAGAGAGATAAACTGACAGATTACACTATTTCTTCACACAGTTTATTCACACCCTCAATTAAATAAATATAAAATATTTAATATTTACTTTTATAACTGATATTTGAGATTATTCATTCTTTCACATCATGAGTTCAAATGGGAGGTCAAAGTTATCAGTAGTAAAACTTTGCAATAAACATCTACAATGTATTAGAGTTTTGCATTTTAAACAAATTAAAGATATTAAAATAACAATTTTTTAAAAAATATTGAATTGATATTAAAGTCGAGATTATCATCAGAATTCGGTTCCAAATCAATACTTTAGAAAAGTAAGTATTTCATAAGAAAAAAAATTAAAAATATGAAAAACCTTATTTCGGAAAAAAAAATAGTAAGAATATCATAATTAACAAAAACAGCTGCGTCACTGTAGTGCAGAGAATAGGAGGAGGATTGCCTGTTATAATTTTTCGACTTACTTTCTACTAATTATTCTACCTCTTGAAAAACTCTCTCCAGCAAAAGAAAGCGGGGGCGTTTTTAATTTGCAATTTACGAAGAAATGTTAAACTTTTCGATGTCCCAAAATTCAGACGTTTCAATGAAAATATGACGTATGCCATATTTATAAACGCACTTTGTTTCTTCGAGAAAAATGAGTCAGGAAAGAAATGTGGAACATAAGTGTCCACAAATGTATTGAATTACCCCTTTATTTTAACAAACGAGATGTCCCAGAAAGTGCAATTTTTGAATGGACTAAAATATCATCAAAATGGTACTATTGCGATTTAACTTGGTGCACTATACTACAAAAAATTTACAAGAAAAATTTGTAGGCATTATTGAGAACTTTTTTGTGTGTGTGTGTTTGAAAAATTGTCATGATTTAACATTATTAATGATCTATTTTTGAAAATAATAAAGAGGTATTCTCTATTTTCACTAACGAAACTGTTGAACGGATTCGTAAAAAACATAATTTGCAAACTTTTACAATTTTCGAAAATGTTGTAGCTTTCATGAAAATGGGTTCTGTATCATATTTGTGAGCGCATATAGCTATCTGCAAACGTAAAGAAAACAATTAGTGCCATTTTGAGAAAGATTTTGAAAATATCATAGAATTTTCATGTAAAATATCGTCAAATATTAAAATATTCATTTCAACAACAAGATTAAGATTTCCATCCGTTCGATTGAAGAATATTAATTTTGAGAAGCTTCCAATGTAATGCTGCTTAGGGGCTAACATTTTGAGAGTCGGACGGACGGATGGAGAGACAGCTAGATGCTCGTTAGTCAATGGGCGTTTAAAGAAACTTTTGTGTATAAGAGATCAACAAAATGTATCTTTTCGACAAAATCTCGACATCGAATTTTTGCAGCATTATCTTTTTTATAGTACCCCATTTATACAAATGTATTATGTACAAGGGCAAGTAAAATATTTAGTACTTTTTGCAATTTAGTAGTAAAACACGTGACACTCATAGTGAGACATTAGATCATTTTGCATTGCTATGTTTTTTCTCTCTGTCATTTATTTTAGTGAAAAATTCGTTTATGAATGATGAATAAAATAAGATAACGATATCAAATCTTCGACCAGTGTTAAGAGAGTGTTCTATTCACTCTACGAGATGTTTTACGAAGTAATATAAAATCAGATAATGGCCATCGTTGAGTGAAAAGACTAGATAACAAAGGTTTTTAGCGATTACATAAAAATGAAAGAAGAAAAATTTATTAGTATGTAACATTATAATGTTTTTAAATTAAATTTTTTTAAAAATTAATTTATTTCCATAACGTGCCTTTGAATCTTCTTGTACGATAAATTAATTTTTAAAAATCGAATATTCATTACACAGGAAACCTTTTCATCAAAACCGACCTCTTCAGATATGCAGTTAGGTTTTCAAGTCAGGAAATAAGCCTTTTTCCAAGTCAATATCTTTCCTCCCTTAGTCAACTCTGGTAATCGTTATATAAATAACAATCATGGAAATTTAATAAAATTACGATTTTTTCTAAACGAAGCCCATTCAGCTTTTGAATGACAAGCCCAGAATTTCAGATTTCATAAGTATATAGCGATTTTCGATTCATCCGGGTTGCTCGCTGCCACCCCTGTACTGACAAATGCTTTTGGCGCGGCCAAAAGTGCAGCAGTTTTTCGAAGCCGCGCGAGGCGAGCGCTATTCCGCGTTGAAAGGGCTCCGGGCGCGTGGCGCGGGGCCAGGCGTGGCCTTTGAGAGCGGCGCGGGCGGGGGCGCGAGGGACGAGGCCGAGGCCAAAGGCTGCAGCGGCGGCGGCGGCGTCCCGGTCCGTGGTTTGACCCCGGCGGCGGCCGCCGTGGCGGATGCCAGTCACGGTGCGGCGCACCCACACGTATGCATATGCATGCGCCCCACCGACGCTCGGCCCAGCAGCGGACGGACTGACGGACGGGCGGGCGAGCGGCGGGCGTCGCGCGGCGACCCGAAACGCTTCCGGCCCTCCCGGCCTCGCACGCTCCTCTACGCTCCCTCACGCTCTCCCCAGATCGTCCCGCCTGCCCGGACGCCTCGGCGCTCTCGCCTCTCTTATGACACTGCAACGGTGCTTGCGGCCTTCACATGTACGCGGAGAGGGGTGATTGTGTCGTTAATCGCGATCGTTGCAGGTGTACAGTGCGTTTTATTTTTATTTCCTGAATTCATTGTTTCTTTCTCTCTCGTAACACTATCTTCATTATCGTTCCCACTCTTTCTTAATTTCATCCTTTCTCTCTTCCATTGTCTGTCAAGTACACATGTACAAAAGCACACATAATATTGCAAATTATGAAATTTTGTTAAAAATATTTGGGGGAGTTGTACTACATTGATGTGAAACAAATGAGAAGACATACACAAAAGGAAATACACAAACAAAATACACAAACGATCAGTAAGAGGCAAAATATTGCAAACCCATAAAAACGAATGGCATGACATTTCACGCACTTTATGACGATATTTTTAACGCGTTAAATTAATGGCTTAAGTAGTACTGTTATACAAAGTACCCAGGGAGAAAACAACAAAACTTTGAAAATAAACACTTTAGACAAATTTAAGCTTGCTTTGACTCATGAAGTCCTTTGCGATTTTGAACGACTGGGCCGCACTCAAAAGTTGGATTGAAAAAAATACTTTCTATAAAAATTTGCATAACAGAAACATATAAACACTCCAGAAATATGAAAGTTGTATATCATTTATGAAAGGAATGAATGTATTTGTTTACGAAGAAAAACTAACCCAACCATAAAAAAGCAATCGAATTGTGCAAATTCGAAGACGGTGAGACGGGACAACGGACAAGTGAACAGACGGGCAGATGGAAAAAAGGGCAGCAGGAGAGGTGCGCAGATGGTAACATGGATAGATGGTCAGGCGGACAGACCGACCTACGGATCATCGAAAGTCGAAAAGACCGACGGACCAACGGATATTGACCTAATTCTTCGTTATTAAAAGCTGACAAAAAGTGGATGGTGACTGCAAAATGTTTTAGAGGAAGTAATTTACTAAATTCGAATAATATAATATGTATCCACTTTTTCGTTATCAGGACACAAAAATACGGATTTTTTTGACAAAACATCGACACATTAGCCTGGATAACAATATTATTTATTTACTACACAAGAACGTAAAAGAAGAGAAAGTAAAATGTATGATATAAAATGTAGTCAATATCTATTTTCTATCTTTTTTTCAATTATATCTATTACGTTGGTCAATCGTTGAAAGGACAGTATACATAGTACACAGTATACATTATGCATAGTATTCACAACGATTCGGAAATTACTTATTACCATCATCAGGAGACAAAAAAAAATCATGAACACCCTCCTCCCTTTGATATGAAGTTAGATTTTCAAGTCATGAAATAAGCCTTTTTCCTAGTCAATATCATACTCCCCTTAGTCAACTCTGGTAATCATTTTATAAATCACACTCAGGAAATGTAATACAAGCGTTCTACATTCAACCTTTTCGGTCAGCCAGATTGCATGGTATGAACGTCAATTTTGATAATTAAATGGATTTATCGGTCTTTCTATTGCACATGCGATTTCTTCGGCAAAAAATTTAAATCTTGTATGCAACGTTTGTTGTAGTGAACGCTATCAAACTTGAAATAATTACCGTTAAGTTTCTGTATTTATTGGCATCTGAGAAAACAATACCCATTTGAAAATAAATTCGCAACTCAATGGATGATGATTTCTTAACTGTAATTTTTTTGAAGTGGCCAAAACTTTTTAAATTGTCAAAATAATTAGTAAAACCAACTTTATCATTTCTGGCTACTCTATTTCCAAATTTTCCAGTCATGAAGGAAGACGATCACCAAGAAGAACCTGATCAGCTGGGAGGAAGATGTGTAAGATACAACTCTATTTTTTAGAAGAACGATTACGTTGAAATATCTGAAGAGAACTTAAAAGCAAACACAAAAAATTCTGCCTGTTAGGAAAGTATTTAAAGGAAGTGAGAAACCGCTTATTCCAAACACGGAAAGCCTCAAATTCCAATTAGTTTATCACGAAAAACACTTCGTCAACTCACGCAACACCCACACGGGAAATTGAGTGATCGACCGACTCTAAAAGGGAGGCTCACACGTAGATATACTTGCCCAAGAGGTGCAATGCACTGTTAGTGAAGTCGCATGGTGGGATCGTGCATTATATTTACCGCGGGCACAATCTGCAGTTTCAGTACAATCTCTAGTTTCTGTTACTGCAAAATTAGCTGTTTCTGTTACTAGGATGTATTATCATCTATGCTGGCGCGCTTGCCTTACCCTACCCCGCCCATCATAACGGTGAATAGAAGTGTATATTTAAACAAAAGAATTGTGGACAGCGAAAGTACTAATACTATACGTTCGATAGTTGCATAGACGTATCCGTTAGTTATTGTTCCTGTTTTTGCCACCTCTTTCATGTACTCGAGAGATTGACGTGGGTAGTTTGTATTGCACCTACTCGTATGGCGATGGTTGTGTGGGATTGAAGGGTGCTCCTGTGCCTGAGATGGACGTGTGAGTATTGCCGTGTAATTAGTGACTCTGAAGACCTCGAAGCGTGCAACCCCACATGGCGGCGGCGTGGATGACGACGCTACTTGCACTGGCGGCGTGGACGAGCGGGGGCGTGGGCGAGGGCGTGGGCGAGGATCTGAGGAATGGCGTTGACGGGCGTCACGTGCTACTGAAGGGCGTGCAGAAGTCTTTAGCACGGGCGCGGATGCTGGAATTGGCCTTTCGCAGAGTCCTCGTGCCTCCGCCCGCCTCCTACCCCGTGCCCCCGTTGCTCTCAGTGGCCATGGTACCCACGGGCGATGTGGATGTGCTCGCAGCGTTGAAGGACGCCCTTCCACCCATAGTCGTGATGACTAAGATCAATGGGAGGGCAGTGCACACCATTAAGGTACGTGTAAATTTACATCGTATATCATTTTACTTGCCCGTATACTATACGCACGTACGTACGTACAGTATATAAGAGTTTTTCTGCCGAAAATGCGCCGTTTTTTGCCCAGCATTACATAACTTTCCCTATACAATACGTACGTACGTATAGTGTAGAGAAAGTTATGTAATGCTGGGCGAAAAAACGGCGCATTTTCGGCAGAAAAACCCTTTTTACAGGGCCCTAGCAACGAAAAGGTAGATAAATCCGATTGCTAAATTAAGAAAAAAACCCTCCTAACACGTGATGCAGCCAGAATCCCTATTTTGTGCGTCCTTTAAACCGAAAAACCAATTGAAAAAAAAAATGTCCGTCCGTCCAACTGTTCGTCTGTGAACAACGCTAGTGACTAAAACCGTTCAGCCGATATTCTCCAAAATTGATACTCCCCAATCAATCTGAATGGTCTCTCGGCCCCTTGAATTTGATACCGACATTTTATTTTGGAGGGTACTTTATATGAAACTCCTGGGACATTTGCAAATTTTCAAAGAAATGGCAACATAAATTTTGACTAAATTTTGTTGTTGGATAGTCTGAAGGTCATTTAAGAGAATGGCGTAGGTCTCATGACGCTTGAAAACTCTGGATTTTCGAAAATTGCAAAACTATGGAGTTTCGTCGGCGTCTTCCAACAACTACTAAATTGCAGACAGAGAGTTTTCGTCCAAATAAAATTTCTTCTTCAAAGTGAGTGCTTTCATTGACGTCTAGAAAATTTTAGTAGTTTTGCCCAATATTGCGTGCAATATGTGCAATTTAAAAAATTACAAAAACAACGTTTTCTTAAAAACGGCTCAAACTTTTTCTTGAAACTTTTGGTAGGGATAGTACTAAACGTACTCTATGAGATGACATATACGTCGTATTCCACTATTCTTTTGTTTTTTCAAAAATTGCAAAAATGTAATTTTTTTGACTTGCCTCTCACGTTTTTAATATTTACATTAGCGTTGATTTGTTGAAATTATTACATTAATGAGTACATGAGCTTTAAATAACGTCAAATAAAGTTTCTCAAGAATTCAACCATTTTCTGTGAAAACTAGCTCAAAATTCTGCATTTTTAGAAACGCTCAAACGCCATTTTCTCATAATGTTTCCAATTTTTTCTTCAGACTTTGGGAGCGGATAGTACTAATTGCACACTTTTATATGACGTAAAGTTCATTTTGGGACATTTTTTGTTTTTTCAAAAATTACACAATTGTAATTTTTTTAAAGGTTTCTCAAATCCTTAAAATGCATATAATCAGCAATTTGTAAACATTATTATATTTATGAATGCAAGTGCTTCAAATGACTTCAAATGAAGTTTCTTGAAAACTCAAAATGTTTATGTGAAAAAGAGCTTCAAATTTTGCATTTTTAGTAGCCCTTAAACACCATTTTCTTAAAAACGGCTACTAATTTTTAAAATAAAATTGGTATTTACGATGAGGTTCTGGTGTTTTGTAATATTCTAAAATTAATATTTCCGTTCTACCATTAGGAAACCGAAAAATTAGGAATATGTCAAAGAAATGTACTTTGGGCGGCGATAGATGGTAGCTGGTATTTTCAACATTTATCACAACTACATCTTCATATAAGGTCATGCTTAATTTGTTGAAAATACAGAAGATTTTCAATAATTTCGTGACAAATATAATAGCCCGCTGCAAATTTACTGCGCTAAAGAGAGCGGAATACGGCGTAAATTAGAATTTACAATTTTGTATATTACTTCTTTGTTCGTTTTTACATTCGACCTTTTTTTATACATTTACACATTAATCTTTAAAGAAATTATTTCTTTTCAAATATTGGAAATAAAAATTGCTAGCTCTTTAAGGGAATATCGACAATACAGGAACGCAACAACTGAATTCCGTTCCTCTGTCGCGAATTTTTGTGAATTACTTGTCATTGTTGCGACTTGATAGAGATGTATGGTATCAGACTTATTATTCCAATACAAGTTTACAAAACGCTTGTATTATATTTTTATGCAGTTATGGAATTCAAATGGTTTTGATACTGCGATTAAAATAGTGAGTTCTTCGAACTATGTAAGATATATAGGTGTGTTCATTCCCAGTCTCAAACTAAAGCTCATGTGAGGCTAGTTCTCAAAGTTCTGATATATAAGTACTGCGATCTTTGGGTCTCATTTGGGCAAGGTCGTGATTGGTTGTGTAATGTGTAACAGCAACAGTTTCAGAGGTCATAAGATGTACATCTTACACCGCGAACCAAACCGATCGTGTACGGACAAGGGAGGAACTAGACTCAAACTGACTTAAGAAAATTTGTCCCAAAGGCGGCTAGTTGACACACCTATATATACTACACCGTGGTTGATCGCTTCTTGTTTGAATTGGACGTTTTCAAATATTAGCTAAAATGTTTGTAGGGCAAAAATTTTTTCAATTTTCATATATAATAAGGGCAATATTTCAATTCAACATAGCTGCTTCCAATAATATGGGAAAGTATGTGCTGTCGTAGTACCACTAGGTTTAACCTTCATTCCGATAGTGAAATGTTTGAAAGTTTCTTACCGCTATATTGGTCACTTTCACAAGGGTGAAATATTACATCACACTTAATTTTTATTTAATAAAAAAACTTATTCATTGCGTGGACTTAATGTACTCTCGCATGCGACACACTAAAAGGTTTTTATGGTTCTTACGTGACTTGGTTTACCTTTTACAATAGAGTTTGCATGTAATGTTCCACTTTCTTGTTTTTACACTTCGATTGTTACATTTAATTTTGATAAAGATGGGAAAGACGCATCAAACCGAGTACCACATCAACCGATACATTTTGAAAATGGCAGATCTCACGAATCTCACGAAAGGTCATGAGCCACACAATTCACCATCAGATAATTACTTCTTCAAAATATTACCATGACGTTTATTTCCAGCGTACATCTTGTAGCGAGAATACAAGGTGTGGGCGGTTCATTATTTAACTGAAGAGGAAAATAATATTTCAATACTACTTTAATCGTGGCACTAGCTTGTCGTGTTGTCGTGCGCATGCGTAGAGCAAGAGGCTCCCACGGCCCATGCGTGGCGCCCTGCTGCTGATGGGCGGGGGCGCGCCGCGCAGGGAGGTGCGCCAGCTGCTGACCCTGCTGCGGGCCTTCAACCAGTAGGCGGGCGGGGGCGCCTGTGGTGGTGGTGCTACTAGCTTGTCCTTGTGTTGTGCGCATGCGCAGAGCAAGAGGCTCCCGCGGCCCATGCTGGGCGCGCTGCTGCTGCTGGGCGGGGGCGCGCAGCGCAGGGAGGTGCGCCAGCTGCTGGCCCTGCTGCGGGCTTTCAACCTGTGGGCTGGTGGGGGCGCTCGTGATGGTGGTGCTACTAGCTTGTCCTTGTGTTGTGCGCATGCGCAGAGCAAGAGGCTCCCAGCGGCCATGCTGGGCGCGCTGCTGCTGCTGGGCGGGGGCGCGCCGCGCAGGGAGGTGCGCCAGCTGCTGGCCCTGCTGCGGGCCTTCAACCTGTGGGCGGCGGGGGCGCCCGTGGTGGTGGTGCTGGGCGCGGAGGGCGACGCGGCAGCCACAGAGCGCGCGCTGGCCCGCGCAGGAGCCCTGCGCGCCGTGGGCATCGCCGCGCCCCCCGCCGCCCCCGCCCACGCCCACGCGCTGCTGTTCGACGCCGAGCGCCGCCCGCCCCGCCCGCCGCCCCGCGCGCCCGTCCCCGGACGGCGCCCTCAGGCATCGCCCGCCCCAAGCTCCGGGGCGTCCCCGTCGTCTTCTCCACGTAAGATATTTTTCCTTCGCTCACAGTTACATCATTTGGGAAGTGAATGTATGAAGTAGAGTAGAGGTATATTTAGGACTTCTCTTTTTTTTTAATTTGCCTATCCACCACGTTCACATTGTTGTTATCATTATCTTATTAATTGAAGACGATTATTGCCAATTAAATGTAGATGTAGAAAAGATAAAAATAACATGGTGACGGTTCGTAACTTCAAAAACACAACATCATAGAAATAGGATTAATTATTTTGATTTCCAGAGTTTTTTGCTGGAAAGAGAAAAAGCCCATGAACGAGAGAATGAGTTTCCAGTCGGAGCTAGTGTACTACATAAAATCTGCATGGCGGGCGCGTGCTCTGTGCTTCCGTCCAGGCAGTTGGTCCCTCTCACGTTACGACAACGGCAGCTACCCAGCGCTGGCGGACGCCGTGCTCAGAGGTCGCACGGACGTGCTTCTGCGGCCAGTGATGGGGCTCAACCACTGGCACGAGAACTTCGACGTGTTCCCACCCCACAATATAGAGAAAGTGTGCGTGTACGTACGAAGGCCTAAAACTGTGCCTATTGTGATGTGCCTGCTTACCACACTGTCCGCAGAAGTGAGAATTATAAATATATTGACGCTTGTGATGCTGGCAATCACGCGATTGATTGCTGGCGAGCAAGGTGGAGTGATTCGGGCCCTTGTCGACAGCCTAAGCTTCTTCATCACAGGCACGTACAAGGTACGTAGGTGACAAATTATATATGGTTTAATATTATTTTTTTGCGATGGATTTACATTTCATAGTTCTTGCATGAGGATATAAGAATGATCAATAATCACGTGATTTTACAATACGTGTATCGACAATCTTTGGGTTATAAAAAGTTTGACACAGAAATGGAAAAGAAGAGAGTAGTATAGGGAATGTTATGTAATGCTGCGCAAAAAGGCGGCCGATTTTCGGCAGAAAAAAATTCATTGCCGCGTCCTGATATCAAACTAGTGGAACTTCAGAATGGCATTGACATTCCCGTATAATTTTCCTTTTTCCTATGATCTAGGCTGGCTATTTGGAATAGCCACATACTCTTGCCACCTGCCGTATATCCCCACCCAAAGTACATTTTTTGAAATTTTCTTAATTGTTCAGTTTCTTAATGATAGAACGAAAATATTTAATTTAGAACATTATGGAGGAGTAAAATCCCGTTCTAAATGGCAATTTAGTTTCAAAAAATTTGGGCCGTTTTTAGGAAAATGGCATTGAAGTGGTACTAGATATGCGAATTTTGAAACTCTTTTTCACAGAAAATTTTTGAGTTTTCTAAACACCTTATTTGAAGTACATCAACCTACAAATACAATAGTCTTTACAAATTGCTGGTAATGTGCGTATTAAAGGTTTGAGAGACGTACATTTGTGTAATTTTTCCAAAAACTATATTTGTGTAATTTTGTGTACATTTGTGAAAAAGTACATTTGTGTAATTTTTGCAAACACAAAACAAAGAAACCAAAATACACTGTACGTCATATTAAAGAGTGCAATTATTACTCCGTTCCAAATATTTGAATAGGAAAGAAATTGGAACTATTTTTGAGAAAATAGCTGTTAAGCGTTTCTGAAAATACGGAAATTTGAGCTAGTTTTCACAGAAAAACTTTTATTTTTCGAGAAACTTATTTTACTTAAATTAAAGGGCATGTACTCATTACTATTATAATGTGAACATACCGCCCTTAATATAAATATTAATGACGTGAGAGACAAGTCAAAAATATTATATTTTTGTTATTTTTTGAAGAGAGAAAAGAATAGAGCAATATGGCGTTAATTTCATCACATAGAGCACATATGACACTATCCCTATCAAAAGTTTAAAGAAAACATTTGGAGCAGTTTTTGAGAAAATCTGGTTTTTGTAATTTTTTAAAATTGCAAATATTGGGTGCAATATTGCTCAAAAACTAATAACATTCTCAAAAAAATGAATATAACCGTAATGATAGAACTAACTTTGGACAACAGATTTTATTTGAAGGGCAAATCTCTATATTCAATTTTGTAGTTCTAGGAAGACGCCAAAAAAATTTCAAACATTTGCAATTTTCAAAAATTAAGAGTTAACTGTGAAACTGCGAGCTATGCTACCTTAATAAGTGTATTTTACTATATCTTACTAGAAATTTAAAGAAAAAAGTTTGATGGGGTTTTGAGAAAATGTTGAAAATGTCCGGGGGCTTCATGTAAAATGTAAAGTACCCTCAAATTTTGAAGAGAGTTTTTCAAAATCGAGGCGCCCAGAGTTGATGCATATGGACAGGGGGATATCCATTTTGGAAGAAATCGCCCGTATGGTTTACGCGCTAGTGTTGTTCACAGACTGACAGATGGACAGACAGACGGACGGACGGACGGACGGACGGACGGACGGACGGACGGACGGACGGACGGACGGACGGACGGACGGACGGACGGACGGACGGACGAACGTTTTGAAAAGACCCAATTTTTCGGTGTCAGGGGACCCCTAAACGTTTGTTTCCGTTGAAATGTCGAAATCGATATTCCGCAGCATTAAATAACGCTTTCCCTATACTACGTACATTACCTCGTATATACGTACGTATACGGAAATGTAAATGAGAGCGGAAAATATAAGAAAACAACAAAAAAACAAACAATTTTTTCGGTACCAGTAACCAACAAACCATGTAATGATATTTCAGGACAAATATCCAGTTCGATTTTCTGCCACATTCCATTAGAAACCTCAAACCCTAGAAATGGGAATTAAGGCTATTTCGCCCAGAGAGGTCTCCCCAGCGTTCGTTGCGTGCTGCGTGCCCTGACATCCAGAACGAAAGGAAATTCCCGCTTTGATTGAAAAGCTGTTTACCAATTAGACGCTAGTGATGTTCAGAGACTGACATTTTGAAAACAGAGAGGCGAAACTATTTGAAAACAATATCAACAACTTTTTTCAACATTAGAAATTACGAAAACTTACTGAAATTTCCGGATAAATATTAAGACCGATTTTTTGCAACATTCCATAAGGAACCTCAAAACCTAAAAAATGAGGTTACGCTATTTCCCCTAAAGGATCTCCCCAGCGTTCTCTGCGTGCTGCGTGCGCAGGTGCGGGGCTCGTACGTGCTGCGCTTGCTGCGCGCGGGAACAGCCTTCTTCGGCATCGTGATGTTGGCTGCAATGCTCAGCCAAGCCACAAGCTGCCTCTCGGTGCCGTCGCACACCAAATACCCCTCCACACTCCGCGAGGTCAACGAGCAGATGACAGCGCTCTACGGGGGCGTGGAGACCGGCAAACTGTTTGACGGTGAAGGCAAGCTCCTGGAAGAAATGCGAGCAAAGTACACGGGATTCGACAATCCTTTATCACTGGCAGATTTGGAAAAGAAACACTGCAGTCAGGCACTTCCGCTCTAGTACTTCAGGACAGCAAGGTACCATACGTGCTTTGGAGGAGGGAATCTAACGTACAAAGGGTAAGCTTTCTGCCTTTCTTCAAAAGACCCAGCATAAAGAATGTTCGTAAAATCTGAAACAGTTGTTCCCTCGGGACTGAAGGGCCTGTTAGATTAGAAATACATTTAGAAACGTCAGAAGAGATGTCAATAATTCAAGAGGTGAGAAAGAATTACATACAGCTGGATTGGAGAGGTATTTTTTTCTTTTGGGTATGGAGGATGCAGGATAATCATGCGCATAGCGTAATTAGGCAAATGAACAGGTTGCTTTTTCATGGAATGTACAATTAAGATGATTTGCGCGAGATTTGGAATAGAGGCAATGTAAGTGGGTTGTCAGGCAAATGATATTGAATGTGGGTTATTCTTGGGCACTAAACTGTGAATTAGGTACAAGTTATTTTTTTGATATTTGGAATTTTCCATTTATGAAATTGTGTGTTTCAGAATGATTTTGTAAATAATTACATTTGGAATATTATAACAAGAAAGTGGATTTTTATGCCCACAAAAATCTTTAAACATGTTTTTTAAAATATGCATTTATGATCAAAAATTGTAAAATATGCAGTTTAATATGCATTTATAACCTAAAAATTCTGAAATGTGTACTGTAATATTCAAATAAAATTAACAATATTTCATTTTCAGAAAAACCTTTCTTGATCAAATTCAGGAGAAGCATGCTTGGATTGAAAAAAATATATTTTTGCAAACGTAATATAACATAACTTACTTCTCGGGAGAAATAATTCAAGAAAAATATGCACCTTAGTAAAGTACCTTCATTGTAGGCCTTCTTTCACTTTTTCTCCTGGTTTAAAAAATATATCAAGAAAATGCACAATGATTTATCATCTATAGAAAAGAAAAAAAAAGAAAATTGTGACAAGCTTTCCTAAGAATGAACGCTTACAAATAGATTCTATGAAAACACGAAACGTCTTTCTCTATTTTACCGAAATATGCACAAGTATGCTCCCATAATTATCACGAATATGCCCTAGAAAGGAAAAATCAAAAAAATGTGCACAAATATGCACTACAAAATTTATCTACAAAGCATCCAATTCTAACCAAATGTCAAGAAATTACTCTTAGCTATGCCTTGAAGCAATGGAGAAATATACGCAAAATTCTAGAAATCCGCTCCCGACTTATAACTATTGTGACAAATTGTTTAAATCATAGCTACAATATTTAATATAGGTTCGTGTGAATCTTGGTTATCGATATGGAATGATGTCACGAATATAAATGCTATATACTAATTGCAACTGAGATTTTCCAGTTTCAATCAGTCCGGCCAATGATTTTATCGGATTTGTTAGTGTTTGTACCAGTAGTTGGGGAATAATACATGACAATGACAAAATTTAACATGCAATGTGTTAATATCAGTAATAACTTACTTTACACAAAGACTTGTGCAAAGAATAATACAGTGAAATTTAAATGTTTAGTTGTCTGCAACTTTCTTTAATATAATTTCTTACGGCATTTAGCTTTATATTAAGCGTATGTGGAGAGAAATGATCGTAACCTTTCTTTATTTACTAGACAAAAAGTTTAAATTATTTGGAAACGTTTCTAATAGTAAAAGGATCACTGCACAATTGTCATATTTTAATAATTCTAGACCTTAAAAAGAGAGAGTGTTTAACTCTCAGAGTGAAGAAAGTTTACACTATTCTATTCCATGCTTCCGCCTAAGGTCAAACATCCAAAGTAGAATAACATAGCGAATTTATGCGCAGGTACTCGCAATTCAAGCGCGTAAAGGAGTGCGTGAGCACTGCGTCAGCACCTCAGCTTCCTGGCGCGTAAGAACTGGCCCTACACGCGCACCTTCCGAGTGATGGTGCAGCATGCGGTGGAGGCGGGGCTGCCCAAGGAGCTAAAGAAGCGTTGGTTTCGCCGTTTTCGATACACGTTAGGCGTGGCACCCCTGAAGACGGATACGGCGACGCGCACCCCCGCCCCGCTTGGCTGCGAGGAGCTGGTGGGCGCCTTCGCGATGTGGGGCGGAGGGCTGGCGGTGAGCGCGGCCAGTCTGGGCTGCGGAGGTGGCCTTCGCGGCGGCGCGCTCCTGGGCGCTCGCGAGACGTACGCCAAAAGCTCATCCCCGCCCTTCCGACCCGCAGCATCCGACACTTATTCCAGCCTGGTATTGAATACTACAAGTAAAATAGTGGTCTCAGTTTGAGAAGGCAATCCTCGACAATCTCTCCTAGGGCAAATTTGTTTCGTCGCCTGGAGGCCGAGGTGTGTTTTCGGTCGTAGATTACGACTTCAACTTTGGAGATGGTCTTCGTGGAAGGTCGAAAGGTTCGTTTTCGCACTAGAACACCGTAGCCACAACAAGCGTGGGAATGCCTGAGTCTCGGCACAGCTGTCTCAGACTCAGCTTTCTGATAAAGCAGTTTTGTTCCTTCTGGTGTTTGTCCGCTCGCAATGCCTCGGTGTGACTCCGGTCTTGGACGCTTACAACACCATCTTTGGAGAGGACCTTTGCGGGACTTTGCATCCGGAGGTTCCCCTCACCGTACGTCTCCTCATCCTTGAGGCTCTCTGCACCTTCCGCTTACTCGCGCAAGGATCCGAGCGTGGGTATCGAAGCAGTTTTGTATGTCCTGGTGTTTCTCCGCCTGAAATGCCTCGATGTGACTCCGGTCTTGGACGCTACGCAACTTCATCTTTGGAGAGGACCCGCGCGGGACTTCGCTTTTGGAGGTCTACCCAACCTTACGGCCCCCTGCACCTTCTGCGCATGGAACTGGGCGTAGAGACTGAAACAGTGACCCCAGTTTCAATTGTTCCGACAATACATCACGAATATCTACCGTCTTGGCAAGTGCATCAGGTCTCCTAAACTGCAATGTAGCGTGTGATTCTGACTTCGGAGGCTTATATTTCTTTCCTTCCATGGTCCTGTTTGACATCTGGAGAAGACTTTTCTCGTAGTCTAATATAACAGTGCAATCAAGACTTAAAATGATTGTAAATGTAACTTCACACCTATTGATCATGAAGATGGAAGCATACTTCAATACATACACAACTTTGGCAAATTTAATAATGAATGTTTAATTTGCAAGATTAACACACATCAATTATACATAACTCCAAAGTTTGCGTGAATTAAAAATTGATGGAGAAAAAACATTGACTAACTCTGCGATAAAAAATCAAAGAACAATCACATTTTTATATATCTCTGTTCAAAGGCCATCGAATTTTTTCTTTATTATGCTGCAAACGAAAGAAGCTTCTCGCACATGATTTACAATATCTGATTTTTATCGTCCAACCTCTGCAACGGAGAACACAGATTATTATAATTTTTTACTCAGTTTGAAAAGAGATTCGAAGCAAACTATTTCCGAATGACTGAGACAAAAGATAATTGCAATACAGACTCAAAGGTAAATGTTTTATTTCTTTTGACATGTACTTTACTTTTGACTGCTCTCAATTGTTTTGCATCCTGATCTCCATTCATCTGTTTTCTATTCGCCAATAATAATTTTTTTTTTCAAATGGACTTAAACACATGTAGCTTTAAGGAGACTGTCAATTCATTTAGAGGTTTGGCCATAAACTCTCATGAGAGATTTTCGGCTTCCCGGAATTTAGACTCTATTATATTTTTCTCTAAGAGTATACATTCTTTTTTCAGAATAGCTTTTATTGTCTACATTTCGGATAATTACTCTAATATTTTAAATTTTGTATATCTGTTGTAATTGTTAATACTCCAAGTTGAATAGGAGTAGTGATTGTGTTAAGTCTAATAACGAAAAAAAAATTATTCAGACTTTTTCAAATACAATTTATAATACATATATGAGTTAAAAGTTAAATAGTATAGTTAAAGAAAAAGTTTAAAAAAAGTTTTAAAAAAATGAAAGGTTTAAGAAAAAAAGTTAAAAGCTAAAGAAAAAATTAAAAATGTTAAAAGTTAAAAAGAAGGAGAAGAAGAAGAAAGAGACATTTAATTGGGTTCTGCACTGTTCTGCTGCATAAGGGACGAGTGTGGCACCTGTGACGCGAGTGCTGCTCCGGTACTGCTGCTGCTGCTGTTGGTGCGGTGAGGACGGGGGGCACAGATCTTGTCCACGCTCTCTCTGTACTTGCGCGGGGCGAGGTAGGGCCTGGCCATGTGGGCGAAGTAGCACGCCGCGCTCCCGGTGATGGCTTCAGCTATGATGCTTTGTGTTAGTGTTTTCAGCTTATAGCCATTCGAGACCTTTAGGAGCGCATCGTCGCTTCCCGGGTACCACTCACCCAGGGCACCCACCACCAGCGATATCATTTCGGCGGAGGTGTAGCCGACGCTGAGGAGAGCTGCGCGGGAGACACTGTATTTACTCTTGTTTTCCTCGTATTTCTCCTGCACCTTACCGGCGCGCGCCGTCACTACCGTTGCATCCACGATGAAGGAGTGTAGACACCGCGCGAGAACGAGATCCGGGCGCTCGCTATCCACCACTACCTGGTTTTCTTTAAGGACCTTCCATCCATTCGCCACTGCGGCCTACTTGTAATGCTCGCAGATGTTGCTTTGCGAGAGTGCCACAGCGCCGTGTTGAATCGGCACTCATTCGTGACATGTCCAACTGTCCCGAACGCGGCTGGGCCGTCTGGGCGGATGCAGCCCTTCCTGCAGGCCTTGTTACCAGGGCAGTGGTTTAAGGCGGGAGCGGAGTTGTGGCGGACCGGGAAGAGACACTAGTACACAGGTATTCTCATGTTTTCCCCGGTCCACGTGAAGAAACCTGACTCCTTACCCACCCCCGCCAGAGCACCCGAATAGATCCCTTGGGCCTTTTGGGATTGCCATCGCCGCGAGAGCGCCTTCTGGAATAATTCTCGTAGGCGCCTCACCAGTGACGACCTCCCCGAGGGCCCGATGGTGACCACCTCCGCACTGCCATCCTGGCGGTCGTCAGGATCGCGGGCGTCCGGCGGCTGCTCCTGCTGGGCGTCCGGGCGCGGCCGTGGAGGGCCCGGGCTCTGCTCCGGGGTGCCCCTTCTAGCCGCTGGCACAGCGGTGGGCGGAGGCGCCAGGCTGACGCCGGGGCCGCGTGGCTCGTCGCTGCGCTTGGCTGTGCGGACGCAGATCTCAGGTCGTTGGTTGAGCTGATTGCGACCAGTACTGGGATGTCGTCGGCATCGACTCGCTGAGTGGCGGCCGGATCTATCCTGTGTGTATCCTGGCTACCGCTCTCGGCGTCAGCGGTGGGATAGGAAGCAATCAGAACATGTGGCGTAGGAAGCAATCAGAACTTCTGTGTACATATAGGCCAGATGGTCAATTTATATTGAATAATCAAATTACGTCGAAAATATACACCATACGAACAAAAAAGTCTAAAATTAAATGTCAATATTTTACAGTCATTAATATGTCCTGCTTACACTCAACTTTCTCAATGAGAAGAAATTTAAAGATAAAATTTGGAGCCGTTTTTGAGAAAATTTTGAAAATCCCCGGGGGACTTCATATAAAGTACCCCCAAATTTTGAAGAATCTTTTTCAAAATCTCAAAGCTTTGACTAGAATCAGATCGACAAGGGAATATCCATTTTGGAAGAAATCGTACGTATGGTTTAGGCGCTAGCAGTGTTCACAGACGGACAGACAGACGGACGTTTTCCTTTCAATTGGGTTTTCGGTATCAAGGACCTAGAAAACAGGGTTTCTGGCTACACCACGTGTTAGGGGATTTTTTTCTTTCTTAATTTAGCAACTGGTTTTATCCACTTATTCGTTTTCACGGCCCGGCAATCAATTTTTTCCCGCCGAAAACTGGCCATTTTTTTGCGCAGCATTACATAACTTTCCCTATACTACGTTTATCACTCCGTGTATACGTACGTATACAGGAAAGTAAAAAGTGGATAACACCAGTTGCTAAATTAAAAAAATCCCCTAACACGTGGTGTAGCCAGAACTCCTCTTTTGTGGATCCTTGATACCGAAAAACCAATTGAAAGGAAAACATCCGTCTGTCCGTCTGTCTGTCCGTCCGTCCGTCTCTGTACACTGCTAGCGCCTAAACCATACGCGCGATTTCTTCCAAAATGGATATTCCCCGGTCGATCTGGTTCTAGTCGAAGCTTTGAGATTTTGGAAAAGATTCTGTAAAGTTTGGGGGTAATTTAGAAGAAGTCCCCCGGACATTTTCAATACTTTCTCTAAAACGGCTCCAAATGTTTCCTTTAAATTTCTTGTAAGAATAAAGTAAAGTACACTGTCGGATACCTCCGAATTTTGAAAACTGCAGAAGTTTAAATTTTTTCGGCGTCTTTCTTGAACTACAGAATTCAGATAGAGATTTTTCTTTTAAATAAAATTTGTTGTCCAAAGTGAGTTCTTTCATTAAGGTCATGTACATTTTTTTGAAAATTTTAGTAGTTTTCCCGCAATATTGTGTGTAATGTGTGCAATTTAAAAATACAAAGACAAGTTTTTGTCAAAACGGGTCCAAATTTTTTCTTTCAACTTTTGGTAGGAATAGTGCTAAATGTACCTTATGAGATGACAAAGTCCACATCGTTCTATTCTATTGTTTTTTGAAACATTGCAAAAATGTAATATTTTTGACTTGTCTCTCACGTAGTTAATATTTACATTAGTGCCGATTTGTTTACATTACTATATTAACAATTTATAGTGCTGGAAATAATGTAAATATAAGTTTCTCGAAAACGCAACCGTTTTCTATAAAAACTTGCTCAAAATTCCGCATTTTCAGAAACGCTCAAACGCCATTTTCTCATATGGCTGGAAATTTTTCCTTTAAACTAATTGCACTCTTTAGTATGACGTAAAGTTTATTTTGAGTTATTTTTTTGTTTTTTAAAAAAAGACCTAAATGTAATTTTTTGAAAGATCTCTCACAACTTTAATATGCACATGACCAGCAATTTGTAAAGATTAATATATTTGTGAGTGTAAGTGCTTCAAATAATTTCAAATAAAGTATTTTGAAAACTCTAAAATTTTCTGTGAAAAAGAGCTTCAAATTTCGCATTTTTTGTAGCGCTAAAACGCAATTTTCTTTAAAACGGCACATAATTTTTAGAAGAAAATTGCCATGTAGTACTAGGTTTTTGTGTTCTTTAATATTCTAAAATTAATATTTCCGTTCTACCGATAGGAAATCGAAAATGAAGAAAATGACAAAAAATGTAGTTTGTGCGGTGATAGATGGCAGCTGGCAAGAAAGAGTATGTGACAATTCCGAATAGCTATGTTGTGACCGTTCGTGTAGGTCGGCCGTGGGGAAATTTCGTGGGTAATTTGGCTCTTGTTGAAATTTTGAAAAAAAAAACACAAAGTTGAAAGCCACAAACATTAATATAATTGAATCTCAAAAAAAAAAAAAAAAAAAAAAAAAGAAACACAAATTACAAAATTACCTAACATGCACAGATAAACAATGAACAAAGAAAAATACAACACTGAACAGCGTAAAAAAAAAAACTTTTTGAGGAAAAATCAACTGCAGAAATTATGAATTTCAAAGTTGGCACAAACTAGCATCACAGCAACATCTTCTGTGACAAAATAAATTGAAATCCAACAAATTGAATCAAAGATATCTCTGGGGAGATGAGTACACATAATAGTACATCAGAGGGTAGAGCACAGGCATTTCGGATGACAAAATACCTCAGCACTTTCTGTTTACAAAAATTGCAATTAACCCTTCCTCAACATACACTGCATTAGCATACATAGTAGTTTCATGCAAAACAATTCACTTCAATTACAAAGACATATGTTGTGTACAATTAAAATGAATAAACATAGTTTTGAAAACACAGAATATTCAAAAGAAATTGCAAAAAAAAAAACTAAACATGTGTGTTTACACTATAAATGTGAAACATTTATTACAACCTACACCTTTGGTTGAAATTAAAAATATGTTGTATTTTTACTCAACAGGCATCCAAATTTCAATAAATATTTCAAGATATTTAAGTTCACTTAAATTCAACAGTTCATAGCAAATATACTTTTATAACCTTTTAATTGTTCATAAATAACCCAAATTGTTTCTAACTTGATTTGGATTTTACATTATCATCAAAATGTTTTTTTTTGATTTAAAGACAGAAACTGCACTTGTAGTGTATTAACATGACAAGATTCTATCATAAATAAGTGATGTTCTCCCCTTAGAAAGACACACTACTTCAAATATCTTCTGAAAATAGTCCACAATGATTATGGAAATACCAATGGTCGGGTATATCATACATTATGCAAGAGTGTTAATGGCCAAAAAAAATATTAAACAATCTGACAGTGAACTACAGGAACAACACTTCAACCTGCATTCTACAGTCAATTGCTTCCAAATTCTCATTACTTTTTATAGTATCACATACAAAATTGTTTTGTCTTTAACACCGACCTTATTTCGGTGGCCGTGGCGTTCGCCACCAGCGCACAACTCACAGCGAACTAATGCGGCTGCCGACGCTCTGTCTCGGGCCTGAGCACGGGTTCTCTCTGTAACCACGTCTTACTCCAAGACCAGATGCCTCCGTCGAACGCGCATCTGCGGTGTGAATTTAGCCACCACTGGGCCAAACCTCTTTCTCGCTAACTGGAGCTCGCGGCCCCACACCATCAGCTTCCAAATTCACGCTGCTACCTCACGCTGCCGCTTCTCGAAACATTCTGCGCACTCCCCTCACACCGCGGTTACAACCCCTTCTTTTCCGCGTAGGGGGGGGGGACAACTGTCTTCCCCCCGCCACCCCTCCAGCGACCGCTGATAAGGCGACGGGTTACGTAATCGCGCGGCGAAGCACGCAGACGAGGTCTTTCTTATCGCCAAATAGTGACTGAGCAAGCTCAGGATCGCTACAATGTAGGGAAGACCCAAGGAAAAAGCAAAGGAATACGGGAAAGTTTGTGCCATTCTGTAGCACTACAATTGTTCACTTTCTACAACGGTGCACTACTACAATTGTGAAGACACTTTCTACAACTACAATTGTGAAGACACGATTGTTTTTTAATGAAATATGCTCATCATAAACATCTTCAAATAACGTCATATTGAATTTTTTGAAAATATGAGTAGTTTTTCTATAATTTCCTGACAAATATAATAGCCCGCTCGGAATTGACTGCGCTTCGTTTTCGTCGTTTTTTACAACTTCAATTTTCAAAATACAATTTTTCTCAATTACATGTATTTATCAAAACAACATCTTCAAATAAGGCCACGCTTAATTCTTTCAAAATACGAGTAGTTTTTCTATACTTTTGTGAGAAACATAATAGCCCGCTGTAAATTTACTGCGCTTCGGACAGCTGGGTGCGTTGTAAATTAGAATGTGCAATTTCCTATATTATTTCTTTCTTCGTTTCTTACATTAGAACTTTTGTTATACACTTACTCATTAATATTTTAGAAATGGTTTATTTTGAAATGTTTGAAATAAGTAAAAAGAATTAATAACTCTCAGAATAGCGACAATGCAGGGGATGTAACAGTGGAATTCACTTTGCACTCGCGAATATTTGTGAATTACGTGTCATTCTTGTGACCTGATGGAGCTGTGTGAAAAGGAGTTATAATTGTCTAACATGTTGATAATTACATGTAGATATTTGCATGAAAATATTTAGTTTTCGCACCAAATGCTGTACCATTTGTAGTGAGTAGAGAATTTGTTGCGTGGTTATAAAATACTCTTCTCTAATCTAATCTTTTTCCAAAACAGGTTTCCAAAACTCTTGTGTTTTATTTTTGTCCAGTTGTAGAATTCACGTAGTTCTGACAACACTGCGATGGGAGTTGTAAGCTAAGACGTTAGTTGCGCATAAAGTACAATATTTCAGTACTACGTAGCTGTTTCCTCTAATACGGGAAAGTAAGTGCTGTTCTAGCACCACTGGTTTTTCCAATGCAAGTTTACAAAACTTAATTTTATGCAGTTGTATTATATTTAATACAGTTGTAGAATTCACATAGTTTTGTCAATACTGAGTTGGAAACCATCAGTTGTTCGCTTCTTGGTTGAATTAGTCGTTTTCAAATAATAGCTAAGATGTTAGTAGGGCAGAAAGTGCAATATTTCAATCCTACGTAATTGTTTCCAATATTACGGGAAAGTATGTGCTCTTTTAGCACCATTAGTTTGCTAATGCATTTTCATCAACTTATCTAGTATTTGCTATGCCATTCGGTCCCCAACGAAGACGGGCAAGAAGGAGATTTTGATCAAGGAGTAACTAGTAGGATAAGAAACAAACACTAAGTTTCGGAAAAGCAAGTTGTAATAAACGTTTGCCAAGAGCACATCTTACTAACAGACAACATAACCGAACATTTTTACGGGGAGATTATTTGAAGGGAATGACAAATATCTCTGTTTAATCCTAAAAATGACGCCGAGTGCAATACGCCTCGTCTGGATTATTGCCGCCATTGTCTCCACGTCACTATAACTCTGAAATACAAATGATCGACCGCAACTAAAAGGCTCCCTAACACGCAACTATGTTTGGCCTTGTGAAGCAGATAGTGTGGCCACTGGGGTGAACCATTGCAACGTGAGCCAATGCGAGAATGTTCGAACAATTGAAAATGACGTGCATGGTGGAGTAATGGCGCAGTTAGTACCAGTCTTCTTCCGAAAAAAGAATATAGACTTATTTGTTGGTGCGCATTATTGTTCCTGTAAGGACTCCCCTTATATGTACACACGAGAAATTGACGTGGACGGCTACTCGTGTGACGTTGGTTGTGAGGTACTGAAGGGTGTTCCGGTATCTGAGATAGACGTGAGAGTATCGATGTGTAATTTGTAACTCTCGAGTTCTCGGAGCGTGCAACCCCAGATGGCGGCGGCGTTGATGACGACGCTGCTTGCACTGACGGTGTGGGTAGCCACGTGCGTCTACATGAGCGAGGGAGGGGGAGTGAGTGAGGACGAAGGCGTAGGCGTGGGAGAAGTTGAGGGCTTGGGAGGGCGGCGAGTGCTGCTGGGGGACGTGCAGGAGGCGGCGGCACGGACGCGGCTGCTGGAGTTGGCCCTTCGCAGGGCGCTGGTGCCTCCGCCCGCCTCCTACCCCGTGCCTCCGCTGCTGTCGGTGGCCATGGCACCCACAGGCGATGTGGATTTGCTAGCAGCGTTGAAGGACGCGCTTCCACCCATAGTCGTGATGACAAATATCAATGGGAAGACAATGCACACCATTAAGGTACGTGGAAATTGACTTCATAAATCATATTTTAACCTTCATCCCCAAAGTGGAATGCTTTGATGCTTTCCAACCGCTCGCTGTAATGTTCACTTTCACAATGGTCAAATACAGGGTGACCGACGAGAACCGGACGTTTTATAAATGAGGAGTACTCATGTGTTATTTTACGAAAAAGCTACTTTATTATACAAAACTCTTCAGAATTACATGCCATTTGAAATGCATAATATGAATGGAATATAATGTCAGACAAGTGGTGTCCACTTGCTTGAATGCACATTTCCAGCCTTTGCAGAAAGGCGGTGTGTGTGTGCGGTCCAACATCTCACGATCAATTGCTGCCGCATCCTACTTGATTGCCTCCTTCAGATCGGGCAAGGTGCGGGGCTTGTGAGCATAAACGCATGATTCAAGATGTCCTCAAGTTTAATTCCCGCGGTTGTCTTCGTTGAGACCGCTGAGGGCTCCGAGTCAGCATTTTTAACATATGCGTCATAAGCAAACATACGGTGCTCTACAGTCCACTGCTACATAGCAACTGAAATGGCATTATATAGCAAGGGAGCTGATATCTGAATCTCCTCCCTACCACCGTTAGCAGGTTGATACTAACCATTTGAAAAATGTCCGGTTCCAGTCGGTCACTCAGCATTACATCACACATAACTGTTATGAAGTTACTTTAAAAACCATATTTATTGCACACCGTGAACTCTCTTTACTCTCTCCTGCGACAAACCAAAAGGTTTTTTATACTTGTTCTTTTGTGACTTGTTTTTCCTTTAACTAGAGCGTTTGCATGCGATGGATCATTTTCTTGCTTACTCTACTTTAATAATATCCTTAACAACGAAACAAATGGGATAGATCCAAGAAACTGGCTATCATCAACTAATAGTCTCTGAGGATTTTGGTTTATCTCAAGAAGGGTCGTAGGCCACAGGATACACTTTGAGACATTCCTCCCCTCAAAAATGTTGACAGGAAGTTTCCGATGCTGGTCCTGTTGGGGTTTTTAATATGTGGGCGGAACATAATTTAACTGAAGAGGAAAATAATATTTCGATATTACATAAATCGGCTACTAGCATGTGTTGGGTGCTTGCGCAGAGCAAGAGTCTACCGCGGCGCGCTGCTGCTGCTGGGCTGGGACGCGCCGCGCAGGAAGGTGCGCCAGCTGTTGGCGCTGCTGCGGGCCTTCAACCTGTGGGCGGCGGAAGCGCCCATGGTGGAGGTGCAACTTCTTTGTCCTTGTGTTGTGCGCATGCGCAGAGCAAGAGGCTCCCGCGGCCCATGCTGGGCGCGCTGCTGCTGCTGGGCGGGGGCGCGCCGCGGAGGGAGGTGCGCCAGCTGCTGGCTCTGCTGCGGGCCTTCAACCTGTGGGCGGCGGAGGCGCCAGTGGTGGTGGTGTTACTAGCTTGTCCTTGTGTTGTGCGCATGCGCAGAGCAAGAGGCTCCCGCGGCCCATGCGGGGCGCGCTGCTGCTGCTGGGCGGGGGCGCGCTGCGCAGGGAGGTGCGCCAGCTGCTGGCGGTGCTGCGGGCCTTCAACCTGTGGGCGGCGGGGACGCCCTTGGTGGTGGTGCTACTAGCTTGTCCTTATGTTGTGCGCATGCGCAGAGCAAGAGGCTTCCTCGGCCCATGCTGGGCGCGCTGCTGCTGCTGGGCGGGGGCGCGCCGCGCAGGGAGGTGCGCCAGCTGCTGGCCCTGCTGCGGGCCTTCCACCTGTGGGCGGCGGGGGCGCCCGTGGTGGTGGTGCTGGGCGCGGAGGGCGACGCGGCAGCCACAGAGCGCGCGCTGGCCCGCGGAGGAGCCCTGCGCGCCGTGGGCATCGCCGCGCCCCCCGCCGCCCTCGCCCACGCCCACGCCCACGCCCACGCGCTGCTGTTCGACGCCGAGCGCCGCCCGCCCCGCCCGCCGCCCCGCGCGCCCGTCCCGGACGGCGCCCTCAGCATCGCCCGCCCCAAGCTCCGGGGCGTCACCGTCGTCTTCTCCACGTAAGATATTTTTCCTTCGCTCACAGTTACATCATTTGGGAAGTGCATGTATGAAGTGGAGAAGAGGTACATTTAGGACTTCTCTCTTTTTTTTAAAAAAATTCGGATACACCACGTTGGGATTGTTATCATTATCTTATTAATTGAAAGAAATTTTGCCAATTAAATGTAAATGTTGAAAAGATAGAAATAACTTCGTGACGGTTTGTAATTTCGCAAACACAACTTCAATGAAATAGGATTAATTATTTTGATTTCCAGAGTTTTTTGCCCGAATAAGACAACGCCCAAGAACGAGAGAGAGGGCTTCGAGGGGGAGCTTGTGTACTACATAAAATCTGCGTGGGAGGTGCGTACGCTGTGCTTCAATCAACCCAAGTCGTCCCCTTCACGTTACGACAACGGCAGCTACTCAGCGCTGGCCGACGCCGTGCTCAGAGGTCGCGCGGACGTGCTCCTGTGGCCTGTGATGGGGCTCAAACACTGGCGCGAGAACTTCGACCTGTTCCCACCTCACAACATAGAGAAAGTGTGCGTTTACGTACGAAGGCCTAAAACTGTGCCTATTGTGATGTGCCTGCTTACCACACTGTCCGCAGAAGTGAGAATTGTAAATATGATGACGCTTGTGGTGCTGGCAATCACGCGATGGATTGCTGGCGAGCAAGGTGGAATAATGCGGGCGCTTGTCGACAGCCTCAGCTTCTTCGTCACAGGCATGTACAAGGTACATAGGTGACAAATTATATATACTTTAATTTCAATTTTTTGTGATGGATTTGCATTTCATAGTACTTCCATGAGGATATAAGAATGATCAATAATCACGTGATTTTACAATACGTGTATCAACAATATTTGGGTTATAAAAAGTTTGCCACAGAACTGGAAAAGAAGAGAGTAGTATAGAGAAAGTTATGTAATGCTGCGTGTAAAAGCGGGACGATTTTCGGCAGAAAAAGAATTATTTGCGCGCCCTGATAAACTAGTGGACATACAGGATGGCATTGACATTCCCGTATAATTTTCCTTTTTCCTATGATCTAGGCTAGCTATTTGGAATAGCCACATACTCTTGTCACCTACCCTTTATGCCTGCCCCAAGTTACATTTTTTGAAATGTTCTTAATTTTTCAGTTTCCTAATGGTAGAAGAAAAATATTAATTTTAGTACATTAAGGAAGAGTAAAATTCCGTCCTAAATGGCAATTTACTTCGAAAAATTTTGCGATTCTTTGAAGAAAATGGCATTGAAGTGGTACTAGAAATGAGAAATTTGAATCTCTTTTTCACAGAAAATTTTTAAGGTTTCGAACCACTTCATTTGAAGTCATTTGTAGCATATTAACCGACAAATACAATATTGTTTACAAATTGCTGGTAATGTGCATATTAAAGGTTTCAGAGACGTTTTAAAAAAAGTACATTTGTGTAATTTTTGGCAAAACAAAACAGTACCCCAATTACACTTTAAGACATATTAAAGAGTGCAATTAACACTCCGTTCCAAAAATGTGAAGAAAAAAATTGGAGAGTTCCTGAAAATACGTAATTTTGAGCTAGTTTTCACAGAAAAACTTTATTTTTCGAGAAACTATATTAGACAAATTAAAGCGCATGACTCATTACTATTATAATATGAACAAATCGCTGCTAATGTAAATATTAATGACGTGAGAGACAAGTCAAAAATATTATATTTTTGTTATTTTTTGAAGAGAGAAAATAATAGAGCAATATGGCGTTAATTTCATCTCATTGAGCACCTATGGCACTATCCCTATCAAAAGTTTAAAGAGAAACATTTGGAGCAGTTTTTGAAAAAATATGGTTTTTGTAATTTTTTAAAATTGCAAATACTGCGTGCAATATTGCGCAAAAACTAATAACATTCTCAAAAAAATGAATGTGACCGTAATGAAAGAACTAACTTTGGACAACAGATTTCATTTGAAGGGACAAATCTCTATCTTCAATTTTGTAGTTCTAGGAAGACGCCGAAAATATTTCAAACTTTTGCAATTTTCAAAAATTAAGAGTTAACTGTGAGCCACCTATTCATCCTTAATAAGTGTATTTTACTCTATTCTTACTAGAAATTTAAAGAAAAAGTTTTGATGGGGTTTGAGAAAATGTTGAAAATGTCCGGGGGCTTCATGTATAATGTAAAGTACCCCCAAATTTTGAAGAAAGATTTTCAAAATCGAGGCACCTTGAGTGGACGCATATCGACAGGGGGATATCCATTTTGGAAGAAATCGCCCGTATGGTTTACGCGCTAGTGTTGTTCACAGACTGACAGATGGACAGACAGACGGACGGACGGACGGACGGACGAACGTTTTGAAAACACCCAATTTTTCGGTGTCAGGGGACCCCAAAACGTTTGTTTCCGTTGAAATGTCGAAGTCGATTTTCCGCAGCATTAAATAACTCTTTCCCAATACTAGGTATATTACTCCGTATATACGTACGTATACGGGAAAGTAAAACGAGAGCGGAAACTATAAGGAAACAACAAAAAAAAACGATTTTTTCGGTACCAGTAACCACCAAAACATGTAATGATATTTCAGGAAAAATATCCAGATCGCTTTTGTGCAACATTCATTAAGAAACCGCAAAACCTAGGATATGCGAATTTAGGCTATTTCGCCCAGAGAGATCTCCCCAGCCTTCGCGGCGTGCTGCGTGCGCAGGTGCGTGGCTCCTACTTGCTGCGCCTGCTGCGCGCTGGAACGGCCTTCTTCGGCATAGTGATTGTGGCTGCTATGCTCAGCCAAGCCACAAGCTGCCTCTCGGTGCCGTCGCACACCAAATACCCCTCCACACTCCACGAGGTCAACGAGCAGATGACTGCGCTCTACGGGGGCGTGGAGACCGGCAAACTGTTTGACGGCGAAGACAAGCTCGTGAAAGCAATGCGAGCGAAGTACACGGGTTCAGACAATCCTTGTTCCATGAAAAATTGGGCAAAAGAAACACTGCAGTCAGGCACTTCCGCTCTAGTGCTTCAGGACAGCAAAGTACCATACGTGCTTTGGAAGAAGGAACTAACGTACAAAGGGTAAGCTTCCTGCCTTTCTTCTAAGAACCCATCATGAAGGATGTTCGTAAAATCTGAAACAGTTGTCCCTCGGGTCTGAATGGCCTGTTATATTAAAAAACACATCTAGAAATTTCAGAAGAGATGTCAATAATTCAGTAGATGATAAAGAATTACATATAGCAGGATTGTAGAGATGTGTTTTTTCTGTGTATGGAGGGCGCAGGATAATCATGCGCGTAGTGTAATTCGGCGAAATGAACACGTTGCCTTTTCTCGGAAAGTACAATTAGGATGATTTGCGTGAGATTTTGAATAGGGGCGAATTAAGTAAGTTAATATTCAATTAAAATTAACAATATTTCAATTTCAGTATAAACCTTTCTTGATCAAATTCAGGAGAAGGATGCTTGGAATGAAAAAAAATTTTTTTGCAATCATAATGTAAGCTAACTTTTTTCTCGGGAGAAATAATTCAAGAAAAATATGCACCTTAGTGAAGTACCTTCATTGTAGGCCTTCTTTCACTTTTTCTGCCTGGTTTAAAAAATATATCAAGAAAATGCACAATGATTTATCATCTACAGAAAAAAAAAGAAAATTGTGACAAGCTTTCCTAAGAATGAACGCTCACAAATAGATTCTATGAAAACACGAAACGTCTTCTCTATTTTAACGAAATATATAAAATATGCTCCCATAATTACACAAATATGCCCTAAAAAGGAAAAATAGATTAAATGTGCACAAATATGCACTACCAAATTTATCTACAAAGCATCCAATTCTAACCAAATGTCAAGAAATTACTCTTAGCTATGCCTTGAAGCAATGGAGAGATATACGCAAAATCATAGAAATACGCTCCCTGCTTATAACCATTGTGACAAATTTTAAATCATAGCTACAATATTTAATTTAGGTTCGTGTGAATCTTGGTTATCGATATGGAATGATGTCACTAATATGAAAGCGGTATACTAATCGTAACTGAGATTTTTAAGTTTCAATCTGTCCGGCCAATGATTTTATCGGATTTGTTATTGTTTGTAGCTGTAGTTGGGAAATAATACATGACAATGACAAAATTTAACATGCAATGTGTTAATATCAGTGATAACTTACTTTACACAAGACTTGTGCAAAGAATAATACAGTGAAATTTAAATGTTTAGTTGTCTGCAACTTTCTTTAATATAATTTCTTACGGCATTTAGCTTTATATTAAGCGGATGTGGAGAGAAATTACCCTAACCTTTCTTTATTTATTGCACAAAAAGTTTAAATTATTTGGAAACGTTTCTATTAGTAAAAGGATCACTGCACAATTGTCATATTTTAATAATTCTAGGCCTTAATAAGAGAGAGAATGTGTTCAACACTCAGAATGAAGAACGTCTACAGTATCCTATTCCATGTCCGTCTAATAAGGCGAAACATCCAAAGTAGAATAACACAGTGAATTTATGCGCAGGTACTCTCAATTCAAGCGCGTAAAGGAGTGCGTGAGCACGGCGTCGCATCTCAGCTTTCTGGCGCGGAAGAACTGGCCCTACACTCGCACCTTCCGAGTGATGGTGCAGCATGCGGTGGAGGCGGGGACTGCCCAAGGAGCTGAAGAAGCGTTGGTTTCGCCATATTCGGTACTGGTTCGGCGTGGCGCCTCTGAAGGCGGATACGGCGACGCGCACCCCCGCCCCGCTTGGCTGCGAGGAGCTGGTGGGCGCCTTCGCGATGTGGGGCGGAGGGCTGGCGGTGAGCGCGGCCGTCTGGGCTGCGGAGGTGGCCTTCGCGGCGGCGCGCTCCTGGGCGCTCGCGAGACGTACGCCAAAGCTCTCCCCGCCCTTCCGACCCGCAGCATCCGACACTTATTCCAGCCTGGTATTGAATACAAGTAAAATTGTGGTCTCAGTTTGAGAAGGTAACGTCGTGTTCTTCGACTAATCTTTCCTAGGGCAAATTTGTTTCGTCGCCTGGAGACCGAGGTGTGTTTTCGGTGGTAGGTTACTTTTTCAACTTAAGTGATCAAAGAAGTTGAAAATGTTCCTTTTGCACTAGAACACCGTAGCCAGAACGAGCGTGGTGAATGCCTGGGTTTTGGGCAGCCATCTCAATGTCACCTTTCTGACATTTCAGTTTTGTACCTCCTGGTGTTTCTCCGCCTAAAATGCTCGGCGTGATTTCTGTCTTGGACGCCTACAACTTCATTTTTGGAGAGGACCTTTGTGGGGCTTTGCATCTGGAAGTTTCCCTTCGTCCTACGTCCCTCAAGGCTTAGGCTCTCTGCACCTCCCACTGATTTTTCCCACAACACGTCATGTACTTAGACAATCTTGCACTAGGATTCCCCAAAGAAAAAATATTTTGTCGCTTCGTGAGCTTACTACGTCTCCGGACGTGGCTTATGTCTCCTACTTCGGAGATGGTTTTTGCACAACTTCGTGCCAATGGCTTCCACCCGCGCTAGACCACTGCAGGCAGAAAGAGTGTGGGAATTTGTCTGAGCATGATGTCTGAGCATGATGTTCTGACAACGCGGCTAATCATATTTGATGAACAGTACGTCTGATCATATGATGGTGGATGCTTACTAATTTACCTTTGTAGATGACCTTCGCGGGACTCCGCATTTGGACGTTCCCTTTCGCCCAAAGTCTCCCCGCCCTTGCGGCCCTCTACAGCTGCGCACGTATCTGGGCATAGAGACTGAAACAGTGACCCCAGTTTCAATTGTTCCGACAATACGTCACGAACATCTCACCGTCTTGGAAAATGCTTCAGGTCTCCTCAACTACTACAATCTAGCGCGTAATTCTGACAGCGGAAGCCCATATTTCCTTCCTTTCATGGTCATGTTTGACATCTGGAGAAGACATTTTTGTCCTAGTCTAATACAACAGTGCAATCAAGGCCGAAAAATGATTGTAAGTGTAACTTCACACCTATTGGTCATGAATATGCAAGCATACCTTAATACATAAATACTTTGACAAATTTAATAATACATTTTTAATTTGCAAGATTAAAACACGTTAATTATACAAAATTCCAACTTTATCTGAATTTAAAATTGATGGAGGAGTAATATAAATTACTTCTTAGATAAACAATTAAAAACCATCACTTTTTTTATATATCTGTGTTCGAACGCCATTGAAATTTTCCTTTATCATCCTGCGAACGAAATCACCTTCTCGCCCAAGATTAACATTTGATTTTTATTGGCAGATCAGTGCAGCAGGGAACACAAATTATTATAATTTTTTATCCATTTTGTAATGATATTCGAGCAATAAGTTTGAGAATGAATGAGACGAAAGAACTTTACTTCTGCCTGCTCTCCATTTTTTTGCTTCCTGATCTCCATTAATTTGTTTTCTATTGACCAATCTTAAATTTTTGCCTAAATGGACTTATAGATATATACCTTTAAGAAGACTGCCAATTCATTCATTGATAGTTTTGGCCATAAATCCTCATTAGAAATTTTCGACTCCAACTTCGTTCCGGGAATTCAACCACCATTAGTATTTTTTCTGCAGGAGTGTATATTCTTTTGTCAATAGCAAGCGTACATTGATATGATAAAGCAAATTCTCCTGTATTCTATTGCAATGGATTTTTCGAAAAGAAAGGAAAGTTGTCAAAATACTTCGCCGTAGATGACAATGAAATAAGTAAAAATAAAATAAATTTAAATTTTATAACCTTATTTAAAAACTATGGTAAGTAAAAACATCTTGTCCCAAACGTTTGTAAAAGAGGATTCATTGATTTGTAAACATGGAATTTCAACAAAGTAAAATAAGGCAAAGTTTTTCCCCATGCTCAAAATAAAAACATAATCTAAATTAATTTTTGCTAATGCATTTTCATCAACTAATCTAGGGTTTACTATGTGATTCGGTCACAAACGAAGACGGACAAGAAAAATATTTCGATCAACAAGTAGCTAGTAGGGTAAGAAACAAACACTAATTTTCGGAAAAACAAGTTGTAACACACGTTTGTCGAGAGTACCTCAGATTAAAAGATAACCTAACTGACATTTTTACTGGGAAATTAATTGAAAAGAACGAAAAAAAGCTCTGTTTATTTCTTATAAAGACACCAAGTGCAATTTGCCCCGTCTCGATTATCAGAAAAAAGCCATCATTTTCTCCACGTCACTACAGCTCGGAAATACCAATGATCGACCGCAACTAAAAGGTTCGCTAGCACGCAACTATGCTTGGCCTTGTGAATCAATTAGTGTGGCCGCTGGGGCAAACCATTGCAACGTGAGCCAATGCGAGAATGTTAGAACAATTGAATGTGACGTGTATGATGAAGTAACGGATTAGTTAGTACTAGTCTTCTTTGGAAAGAAGGCATAGACGTATTCGTTGTGCGCATTACTGTTCCTGCGAACGCATTACTGTTCCTCTCTTTATATGTACACACGAGAGATTGACATATGTGGCGCTTCACTTACTAGTGTGGCGGTGGTTGTGTGGGACTGAAGGGTGTTCCGGTAGCCTGAGATGGACGTGTGAGCAACACTGTGCAATTGGTGACTGTGGCGTTCTCTAAGTGTGCAACCCCAGATGGCGGCGGCGTTGATGACGACGCTGCTTGCACTGACGGCTGTGGGTAGCCACGTGCGTCTACATGAGCGAGGGAAGGGGAGTGAGTGAGGACGAAGGCGTAAGCGTGGGAGAAGTTAAGGGCTTAGGCAGGACGGCGAGTGCTGCTGGGGGACGTGCAGGCGGCGGTGGCACGGACGCGGCTGCTGGAGTTGGCCCTTCGCAGGGCGCTGGTGCCTCCGCCCGCCTCCTACCCCGTGCCTCCGCTGCTGTCAGTGGCCACTGGCACCCACGGGCGATGTGGATGTGCTCGCAGCGTTGAAGGACGCGCTTCCACCCATAGTCGTGATGGCTAAATATCAATGGGAAGACAATGCACACCATTAAGGTACGTGGAAACTTACTTCATATTTCCATTTTTTATCCTTCTCTCCGCTAGTGGAATGTTTGATGCTTTCTAAACGCTGTAATGGTCACTTTCACAATGGACAAATATTGCATCACACGTAACAGTTATGAAGTTACGTTAAAAAAACGTATTTATTGCACGCCAATTACTCTCTTTACTCTCTCCAGCGACAAAGTAAAAGGTTTTTATGATTGCTTTTTTGTGACTACGTTTTCTTTTTACCAGAGCGTTTGCATGCAATGCTCCGTTTTCTCGCGTATTTTGCGTCAGATAATACAATTAATAACGGTGCAGATGGAATTGATCCAAAAAACTGACTATCATCAACCGAAAGTCTCTGAGAATTGCAGGTTGATCTAACAAAGGGTCGTAAGTCACAAAACTCACCTACAGACTTTTTCCCTCTCAAAATATCGACACGGTGTTTGTTTCCGATGCTGTTCTTGTTGCGGGATATTCAACCAGTGGGCGGGACAAAATTTAACTGAAGAGGACAATAATATTTCGATACTCCACTAATCGTGCCACTAGCTTGTCCTTGTGTTGTGCGCATGCGCAGAGCAAGAGGCTCCCGCGGCCCATGCTGGGCGCGCTGCTGCTGCTGGGTGGGGGCGCGCCGCGCAGGGAGGTGCGCCAGCTGCTGGCCCTGCTGCGGGCCTTCAACCTGTGGGCGGCGGGGGCGCCCGTGGTGGTGGTGCTACTAGCTTGTCCTTGTGTTGTGCGCATGCGCAGAGCAAGAGGCTCCCACGGCCCATGCGGGGCGCGCTGCTGCTGCTGGGCGGGGGCGCGCCGCGCAGGGAGGTGCGCCAGCTGCTGGCCCTGCTGCGGGCCTTCAACCTGTGGGCGGCGGGGGCGCCCGTGGTGGTGGTGCTGGGCGCGGAGGGCGACGCGGCAGCCACAGAGCGCGCGCTGGCCCGCGGAGGAGCCCCTGCGCGCCGTGGGCATCGCCGTGCCCCCCGCCGCCCTCGCCCACGCCCACGCCCACGCCCACGCGCTGCTGTTCGACGCCGAGCGCCGCCCGCCCCGCCCGCCGCCCCGCGCGCCCGTCCCCGACGGCGCCCTCAGCATCGCCCGCCCCAAGCTCCGGGGCGTCACCGTCGTCTTCTCCACGTAAGATATTTTTCCTTCGCTCACAGTTACATCATTTGTGACAGTTAGTGGAGTTGAGGCCTCGTTTCGACCTCCCATTTTGTTCTTGAATTTGAAGATTCACCTACGCTTTTATTATTCCTTTACTAATTCTAGCCATTTATTGCCACCTAAATTTGGGTGAAGAGGCATTAGAAATAATTAGATTGATCAGAGTCAGAGTCTCTTAAGAATGTGAGAAACAGCACTTCACAGAAACAGGATTAATGATTTCCATTTCCAGATTCCGTTGCCTAAGAGGGACCATGCCTTTTCGAGTCTTCGAAAGGGAGCTAGTGTCCTACATTAAATCCACGTGGGGGGTGCGAGGGCTGTGCTTCTCTAGAGGCTTCGTGCGCCCCTCCCGCTACAGCAATGGCAGCTACTCAGCGACGGCCGACGCCGTGCTCAGAGGTCGCGCCGACCTGCTCCTGCAGGCGGTGATGGGGCTCAACCACTGGCGCGAGAACTTTGATGTTTTCCCGCCTCACTTTGTAGAGAATGTGTGCGTGTATGTACGCACGCCTAAGACTGTGCCTTTTGTGATGTGTCTGATTACCACACTGTCCGAAGAAGTTGAACTTTTAACTCTAACGACGCTGGTGGTGCTGGCATTCACACGATGGTTTGCGGGCGAGCAAGGTGGAGTGATCCGGGCCCTGACAGACAGCCTGAGCTTCTTTATCACAGGCATGTTCAAGGTACATATGCACAAACTCCATATTTGTTATATTTTCGAAAAAGGGATTTGCACGTGAAAACACTCGCATAAGGAAATAAGGTAGTTCAATAGTCTGACGAATTTGTACAATCGATTTATAGATTTTCTTTAGACTATAAAAAGTTTGCGACAGACTGAAGAAGACAATTATTTTACGTCAAGGTAATCAAATGTGAAAATAATTTTGCTTTACTATATTACTTATTATATTACTTATATATTATTCAGATGCCACACTACATATTAAGTAAAAATTATTTTGATGTTTTATATTCAATAGCGACTTTTGAAGTGTTTTACAAAGGCTTTCTTTTAAAGTTTACATTGATTTTATAATGTACTGCATTATTAAATTATGTCCAAATTGGTTTTAA
Organism: Acheta domesticus; assembly: GCA_031308135.1. NCBI lineage: Eukaryota > Metazoa > Arthropoda > Insecta > Orthoptera > Gryllidae > Acheta > Acheta domesticus. The sequence continues at coordinate 201,667,676 of JAHLJT010000631.1, read as the reverse complement.
TTAGGTTTCATCAGACATTAAATTGATATAGTTTACTGACCTTAATAAAAACGCAGAGAGACGTACAGACAGACGAAGGGCGGACAGACGGTCCAAACATATAGACAGAACGACATAGACACGGACAGGCATACAGACGATCAGGCACGGAGACACACGGACATACGGGGAGACATAAGGCGGACAGATGGACGGACGTCATACACAGATGGACACATACTGCCGATCAGACATACAGATGGACCGATGGACAGGCACACTGCCGGATAGATATGCAGACGGACAGACAAAAAAAGGCAAACAGACGAACAGATCTAGACACACAGTGATTCTTTTTTGGGAACGTCCGTCTGTCTGTCTGTGGTGTCTGAACTACTCGATGAAATATTGAGAAAATCATTATTCTCCGGTGAATCTACAGTAGCTCCAGACCTTGCGATTAAAAAATAATAATTTGTGGGTACTTCACATGAACCTAATGGGACATAATTATCAATTTCTCCAAACATCGTTTATAAATATGGCATGGGTAGAATTTTCGTTGTTAATTCTTAAATTTCCAGAAATCTCAAACTTCACTTTCGGCGACTTTCTGCAACTACAATACTAACAATATTAAACACTATTAAAGTTGACTTTATCTTCAAATAAAAGTGGTTCTTCAAGATCTGTTCTACTCGTATAATAAGTCATTTTTTTTTTAAAAATATCATTCATTTTCGCGGATTTTCGAGTGAAATATTAGAAATAAAAAAAATAGTTTTCTTTGAAAAATGCTCCAAAGCTTTTCGTAAAAGTTATCTAAGGATAGCGGTAATTCATTGAATCACATGACATTAACGCTATTTTGATGTTGTTTTCTTTGTCCATAAAAAACTTCATTTGAAGTCGTTTTAAGCACTTTCAATCATGAATGCAATAATGTATAGAAATCTCTGTAAATGTGATATTAGAAGTTTCAAGAAAAAAAATTGGAGCAGTTTTTGAGAAAACGGTATTTAAGCGTTTCTGAAAATGAGGAATTTTGAGCTCGTTTTCAAAGAAAAGTTTTGAGTTTTCGTGAAAATGTTATGACATACTTTAAAGCACACGTACTCGTAAGGCAATAATGTTAACAAATTGTTGCTAATGTTAATATTAACGACGTGAGAAAAAGTCAGAAAATTACATTTTTGTAATTTTTGAAAAAACAACAACAGAGGATACATTAATATGGCCTTGATCTCATATAAAGTATATGTAGCACTATGTCTACCAAACTTTTAATGAAAAAAATTGGAGCCGTTTTCATCCAAAAAATATTTGTATTGTTTTAAATTGCACATATTGCAGGGATTATCGCCCCAAAAATACTAAAATTTTCAAAAAATGTACGTGATCGTAATGAAATAACTAACTACGGAGAATCACATTTTAATTGAAGGTGAAATCTTTATCTTCAAATTTTCAAAAGTAGGAATGAAAAGTAGAAAGATTCGAACTTTTCAAAATTTCAAAAATTCAGAGTTAACAGTGAGAAAAGAACTTATGCCATCGTTATAAGTTTTTTTACTCTATTCTTTCAAAAAATTATAAAACAATTTGAACTCACTTTTGAAAACATTTTAAAAATGTCACTTGTCTTTATGTACAGAACCCCCAAATTTTAAAGAACGTTTTTCAAAATCGCAAAACTTCGAGTTCGGCCAGCTCGACCGGGGAAGATCCATTTTGGAAAAAATCCTACGCATGGTTTAGATGTCAATGTTGTTCACAGACGGACGAATGGACACAGGTTTTGAAACAAAAACAGCAACATATTTTACTTTCCCGTATACGTACGTATACACGGAGTGATATACGTAGTATAGGGAAAGTTATGTAATGCTGCGCGAAAAAATGGCCAATTTTCGGCGGAAAAAAATTAATTCCCGGGCCGTGAAAACGAGTAAGTGGATAAAACCAGTTGCTAAATTAAGAAAAAAATCCCCTAACACGTGGTGTAGCCAGAAACCCTGTTTTGTAGGTCCTTGATACCGAAAACCCAAATGAAAGGAAACGTCCGTCTGTCCGTCCGTCTGTCTGTCTGTCTGTCTGTCCGTCTGTGAACACTGCTAGCGCCTAAACCATACGTCATCTTCCAAAATGGATATTCCCCAGTCGATCTGATTTTAGTCAAAGCTTTGAGATTTTGAAAAAGGTTCTTCAAAATTTGGGGGTACTTTATTTGAAGCCCCCCAGGGATTTTCAAAATTTTCTCAAAAACGGCTCCAACTTTTTTCTTTAAATTTCTTGTATGAATAGAGTAAAACTACACTTTTTAACATGGCATAGGTCCGATTTTCACGTACAGCTCTGAATTTTCGAAAACTGTGAAAGTTTGACTTTTTTTCGGCGTCCTTCTCCAACTACAAAATTGAAGATAGAGATTTTTTTCTTCAAATAAAATTTGTTCCGCATATTGAGTTCTTTAATAAAGGTCATATAAATGATTTTCAAAATTTTGATAGTTTTCGTGCAATATTGCCTGCAATATGTGCAATTTTAATAAAATTAGAAAAACAAGATTTTCTCAAAAACGGCTTCAAATTTTTCTTTAAACTTTTGGTAGGGCTAGTAGTAAATGTACTCTATCAATGACATAAAAGCCATTTTTTCCAAAATTACAAAAATGTAAATTTTTTTACTTGTCTCTCACGTCGTTAATATTTACATTATCGGCGATTTTTTCACATTATTATATTTAAGAGTATATATGCTTTAAATAATGTCAAGTAAAGTTTCTCGAAAACACCTACCATTTTCTGTGAAAAGTAGCTCAAATTTCGGCATTTTCAGAAATGCTCAAACGCCATTTTCTCGTATATGGCTGCAAATTTTTCTTGAAACTTTTGTAACGGATAGTGCTAATTACACTCTTTAGTATAGCGTAAATTTTATTTTGAGTTATTTTCTTGTTTTTTCAAAAATTACATAATTGTAATTTTTTTGAAAGATCTCTCACATCTTTAATACGCACATTACCAGCAATTTGTAAACATTTTTATATTTGTGAGTATAAGTGCTTCAAATAACTTTAAATAAAGTATTTTGAAAATTTTCTGTGAAAATGAGCTTCAAATTTCGCATTTTTAGTAGTGATAAAACGCCATTTTCTCTGAATCGTCACATAATTTTTGAAAGAAAATTGCTATTTATGACTAGGTTTTTGTGTTCTTTAATATTCTAAAATTAATGTTTCCGTCCTACCAATAGGAAACCGAAAAATTAAGAAAATGACAACAAAAAAATGTACTTTTGGCGGTGATAGATGACAGCTGGCAAGAATGAGTTTGTGGCAATTCGGAATAGGTAGCGAAGACCCAAGGAAATTGAAAACTAATACGGAAAGTCTGTGCCATTCTGTAGCACCACTAGTTCAGTATCAGAAGACCCCAAAAAGTGTATTTCCGTGCTTTCGAAATAGCTTTTCCGCAGCATTACATAACTTTCTCCATATTACGCATATTACTCCGTATATATTGTACACGAGAAAGTGAAAAAGAAAATTCAGTTTCAAATTTTATTATATATAAAGTATTAAGATGGTTTAGATATTTCGATGGACAAGGGAGACGAAATAATTACAAAAGTGTATTTTTAATTGGCTTCCTACCGGTGGAAAACAAGAATACGCCCTAAACATCTTTGGATTAAATAAATTTACCAAATTATGAATAAAAAAGGGTTAAATGAAACAGTTTGAGCAAATGAGAACACCAAAAAGAAGGAAATTAAAATGAAGTTTTTGTAACAGATTTTACAAACCATTTTTTTAGGAATTTGTTGTAAAACAATGTTATTCCTGTAAAATATAAAAATTACGTGAAATCAAAACCTTTTTTTGCAAAAACGTGCGTTACCTTATTTAAAAAAGGTATTTTTTGTAGCGGAGATTGAAAACATGGGGCTTACCAAATGGTCCTTATTCCTTCATTTGGAATATTTCTTTTATCTTCTTTCTTGGCATACAGAAGTCCATGAAATTATTTCCATACATAGACAAAGATTATTAAAAATCACACATTGAGATTTATGTAATTTTGAACACTAGTGTATAATAATGAAACTGTAGTCAATATCGTATATTTAACTAGAAAAAACATTGTTTTCTTTCTTATCTGGCAAAAAAATACCAGAGTTTATATTTTGTGTATTAAAATATTCAAAATTAGCTGTCATGTTTTTCGTTAGACTTAATCGAATTCTCTTTATATCTTTGCAAAATTTACTGTTAATTTCTTCAGGATATATTATTACATTATTGGGTTTTATTGGTTAGTAACTTGTCTAGTGTGAAAAATCATGGTGTTATTTATGCTTACTCTGAGATGGAGCCCATTTAAGACATGGAAAATACCTACACTAATTACAAACTTTATATATAGCTTTTTATGTATTTTGTGTTAGGTTATCACAAAAATAAACAAATACTGACAATGGAAAATTAATATAGAGTGCAAACATGGACGGTCGCAGCAATGATTGGGTAAAAGAATACAAAAAGCGAGTTCTAAATAAAACTAGTGGTGCTACAACAGCACTTACTTTCCCGTATTAGAGGAAACAGCTAAGGAGTACTGTAATATTGCACTTTATGCGCTACTAACATCTTCGCTTGGAACTCACTATTTCCATTGCAGTGTTGTCAGAACTATGTGAATTCTACAACTTCACAAAAATAGAATGCAAAAGTTTTGTAACCCTGTTTTGGAAAAAGAAGCCTGATACCCTGGAAATATAGAAATGCTTTCCATTGGCGAAATGCCTTCCATTAGGGAAGAGTATTTTAAAACCATGCAACAAATTCTCTACTCACTACAAATGGTACAGCATTTGGTGCAAAACTAAATATTTTCCTGCAAATATCAACATAAATTAGACAATTATAACTCCTTTTCATACAGCTCCATTAGGTCACAACAATGACACTAATTCACAGACATTCGCGAGCGCAAAGTGAATTCCATTGTTGCAGACCCTGCATTGTTGCTATTCTGAGAGCTATTAATTCCTTTACTTATTTCAAATATTTCAAAATAAACAATTTCCAAAATATTAATGTGTAAGTCTATAACAAAGTTCGAATGTAAGAAACGAAGAAAGAAATAATATACAAAATTGCACATTCTAATTTACGACGCATCCAGCTGTCCGAAGCGCAGTAAATTTACAGCGGCCTATTACGTTTGTCACAAAATTAAAGAAAAACTACTCACATTTTGAAAGAATTAAGCATGACCGTATTTATTTTATTTATTTATTTGTCAAAAAACAGAAACAGAATGGCACAGACTTTCCCGTATTAGTTTTCTATTTTCCTGGGTCTTCTCTAGCTATTCGGAATTGCCACATACTGTTTCTTGCCAGCTACCATCTATCATCGCCAAAAGTACATTTTTTTTGTCATTTTATTAATTTTTCGGTTTCCTATTGGTAGAACAGAAACATTAATTTTAGAATATTAAAGAACACAAAAAACCTAGTAATAAATGGCAATTTTCTTTTAAAAATTATGTGCCGTTTAAGAGAAAATGGCGTTTTAGCACTACTAAAAATGCGAAATTTGAAGCTCATTTTCACAGAAAATTTTTCAGTTTCCAAAATTCTTCATTTGAAGTTATTTGAAGCACTTACACTCACAAATATTATCATCTTTACAAATTGCGAATAATGTGCATATTAAAGATGTGAGAGATCTTTCAAAAAATTTACATTTATATAATTTTTGAAAAACAAAAAAAAACTCAAATAAACTTCACGCTATACTAATGAGTGTAATTAGCACTATCCGTTACAAAAGTTTCAAGAAAAAAAATTGCATCCATATACGAGAAAATGACGTTTGAGCATTTCTGAAAATGACGAAATTTGAGCCACTTTTCACAGAAAACAGTAGTGTTTTCGAGAAACTTTACTTGACATTATTTAAAGCATATATACTCGTAAATATAATAATGTAAAAAAATAGCCGATAATGTAAATATTAACGACGTGAGAGACAAGTAAAAAAATTTACATTTTTGTAATTTTTGAAAAAACCAACCGATAGACCAAAATGGCTTTTATGTCATTGATAGAGTACATTTACCACTATCCCTACCAAAAGTTTAAAGAAAAAATTTGGAGCCGTTTTTGAGAAAATTTTGTTTTTGTAATTTTTTAAAATTGCACATATTGCACGCAATATTGCACGAAAACTACCAAAATTGTGAAAAACATTTACATGACCTTTATTAAAGAACTCAATATGCAGAACAAATTTTATTTGAAGAAAAATCTCTATCTTCTATTTTGTATTTGGAGAAAGACGCCAAAAAAAATTCAAACTTTCACAATTTTCGAAAATTCAGAGCTGTACGTGAAAATCGTACCTATGCCATGTTAAAAAGTGTATTTTACTCTATTCATACAAGAAATTTAAAGAAAAAATTTGGAGCCGTTTTTGAGAAAATGTTGAAAATCCCCGGGGGGCTTCATATAAAGTACCCTCAAATTTTAAAGAATCTTTTTCAAAATCACAAAGCTTCGACTAGAATCAGATCGACTGGGGAATATCAATTTTGAAGAAAATCGACCGAACGGTTTAGGCGCTAGCGTTGACCACAGACGGACAGACGGACAGACGGACGGAATGCCGTCAATCGATTTTTAAGTATAAAGAAGCAACAAATCATGGATTTTGACCACACCACGAGATAGAGGATTTTTTTTTCTTAATTTAGCAACTGGTTTTATCCACTTATTCGTTTTCACGGCGCGGCAATTAATTTTTTTCCGCCGAAAATTGGCCATTTTTTCGCGCAGCATTACATAACTTTCCCTATACTACGTATATCACTCCGTGTATACGTACGTATACGGGAAAGTAAAAAAATCTATTAGAAATGTCAATGCAAGTGATGATGGGGGCAGAAAGGAAGAAAAATGTTACTTATTGACGTTAGGAAAGGACACGTGAGTAATTTCGTAGGCAAAAAAAATGTATGAAAAAATTACAATAAAGAACCAAGGAATATACAATTCCAGTGTGAAAGAACGAAGCGCCAATCACAACAGAAGCGTGTGTGAGGCACGCGATGACCTGCGCACTGGGAGGACGCATTTTGGGGATTTTTCGCACAGGAAGACGATAACTGAATAGCACGTGAGATGGACAACAGAAGGCTGTCTGACGTTGCTTAACGTGGATTGGAAGGATAATGCGCCGACGTTAATGTGAATTCGGATTGTTTTTTGTTTTGCAACGCAGTAATGTCGAACGCAGGCGACACGGCTAAAACGTTATAATGTTACGTTTGGCTTTTCTGTAAAAATTGAGAAGTAGTAGATAAAATGTAGAACAGTAACTTATAAGTGAATTGCGTGTGCGGAACACGCGGACACCATATGGGTGGCAATGGGATGCGGAGTACCATCGGTCAAGAATGCAGAGGATCCACATCAAAGGAAGTAAATAAAGGGGGGGGTACCTTGTTGTGTTATCTTCAAAATTGACTATTGTAGGAAGACCAAGTTCTGTTACCATTAAATTTAAATGATTTAAGAAATTAGTAACAAACAGATAAAATCGGCCAAGCATGCCAAAGGGGGGGTTATAATAATAATAAATTAATAACATACACAATTAGGAAGATATTGTCTATTAATCACTTGTGTTTGTCTTGTGTGTTTGTTTTTTTTAAGTAATATTTTGTTTACAATTGAACATTTTTTCATTTGACGTGTATAGTATAATACAAAGCTATTCTGATAATCAGAAGTAAGTATTGTTATTTTTTTAAAACGGCTAGAAATATTTCCATATTCAACGGAATATTCTTTTTTACCGAGTTCCTCTACAGGCGGACTATCGGACACATAAATATAAATATACCCTGATGGAGTGGTTTCGAAAGATGCTGGCTCTAATTATATGGATTTTGGTTGAGTAAAATATTGTTACAAGAATCTACAGGAGTCGATATATATATGTGTATATATATATATATATATATATATATATATATATATATATGTATATATATATATATATATATATATATATACATAGATAGATAGTACATCTTCGTATTCATGCGAATCGTTTCTTAGAAATTGATGTGTTTCTCTAACGTATTTTTCCACTGAAGCGACGATTTTCAATTCGACTTTTCCTGACAACTAAATCGGAAACTTCGCGAGTCCGCCCTTCAGACAAACGGGTTATTTGATACCGAAAAAGTTTTGTTGTTTTTTCAAAACGTCCGGCCGGCCGTCTGTCTGTTTGCCCGTCTGTAAATATCACTAGCTCCTAAACCATACGAAGGAATTTTTTTCTAAAATGGATATTCCCCTTTCGAGCAGGTTTGACTCAAAACGCTGCGATTTTGGAAATCAAACTTCAAAATTGGAGTTGGGGCAGTTTATATGAAGCACATGAGAAATTTTCCCAATTTTCTCAAGAAGGTTCTATATAATTTCTTTAACTTTTTTGCAAGATAAAAATACTAATATTTTAAAAATAAAATACTTTTTGCAAGATAAATATAGTTATACATGACACTTAGGTCCGATTTTCACAGTTCCTCTGCATTTCTTAAATGTGCAAAGGAGTGATCCTACAACTACAAACTTGAAGATAGAGATTTTTGCTTATAGATGAATATGTTCTCCATACTTACTTCTTTTCATAAGATCATGTACATGTTTTTGAAAATTTTAGTCGTTTTCGTGCTTTTTGCATGCAATAAAAGCTAGTGGTGCTACAGAATGGCACACACTTTCCTGTGTTAATTTTCAGTTTCCTTTGGTCTCGACTTAGTCTATTCAGTCTTGCGCCTCACACGTACCTTACCCGAAACATCACATAATTTAGAAAAAAACAATAATCTTAGGGAATTTTTAAGAAAATTTCGAGAATGTCGTAAGAAATTCATAAAAAGTACACCGCTGTAAATTGAAAGACCTCTTTTAAATTCAGGGATCCATGACACCCAGAAGGAACGGAAATATTTATTTTGATTAAAAGCCTGTTTAAGAATTAGGTGCTAGTGATGTTCCGAGACGAACAGTCCGACAAACAGGAGAGCAGAAACTACTTGAAAACAACAACAACAATTTTTTCGGTATCAGAAACTACCAAAACTTGTACTGACATTTCCGGAAAAATATCAAGATCGATGTTTTGCAGCATCCCATAACAAACCTAAAAAATGAGGTTACGCTATTTCCCCTAAAGGATCTCCCCAGCGTTCGCTGCTTGCTGCGTGCGCAGGTGCGGGGCTCGTACGTGCTGCGCCTGCTGCGCGCTGGAACAGCCTTCTTCGGCACCGTGATGGTGACTGCACTGCTCAGCCAAGCCACAAGCTGCCTTTCGGTCCCGTCGCACACCAAATACCCCTCCACACTCCGCGAGGTCAGCGAGCAGATGACTGCGCTCTACGGATTCTTAGAGACCGGCAAACTGTTCGACACGGGAGGAGAGATCCTGCCCGCGATGCTGGCGAAGTACACGGGTTTCAGATAACTTCTCACTCATAAAAGCTTGGGCAAATGAAACAGTGCAAACAGGCACCTCCGCTCTAGTGCTTCAGGACGGTATGGTGCCATACATGCTTCAGCAGAACGGGTAAGCATTCTGCGTTTCTTTATAAAGACCTAGAATAATGGATATATGTACGATCTGAAACAGATGTCCCTTGGGTCTTAATTATCTGCTAATTCGGAAGTGCCGGTAGAAATGTCAAAAAAGATGCTAACAATTTAAGAGAGTTACATACAGCAAGATTGTAGGGATGTTTTTTCCTTGTATGGAGGATAAAGAATAATCATAGGAATTGGATGAGATGAGCAAGGAGACTTTTCTCGGAAAATACAATTCAGATGATTGCGCGAGATCTGGAAGAGAGGCGATTTAAGTGGGTTGTCAGCAAATGCTGTTGCATGTTGTGGATATTAAATTGCAGCAAATGCTGTTGCATGTTGTGGACATTCTTGTGAATATTAAATAGTGAATTATGTACTACTTATTTTTTGATATTTGAATTTTTTTATGAAATGTTGGGTTTCAGTATGATTATGTAAATAACTAAATTTTGAAAATAACTGATAAACATTGTAACAAATTTTAAATCGTAGCTATAACAGTTAATTTAGATTCCTGTGATTCTTAGTTATCGATATTGACTGATGCCAAATTAAATTTTGATACCAGTGAATACGCAAGCATTAGAGTTGGAAATGCTGAAGACAATCAAATACTTTTACTAATACAAGTTGAAAAACTCGTAGGAAATGAAAAGGTTAAAGATTATATGCTATTTGTATCAGATTTTAGAGTTTCAAATAGTGAGGGAAAGGGATTGTATGGGTTTTCTTAGTGTTTTTAACAGTAGCAGAGCAATAATACTTAATAATGGCATCTTATAACTACAATATGTTAATATCAATGATAACTTACTATAAACAAAGACTTCTGTAAAGAATAATACAGAGAAACGTAAATATTTAGTTGTCCGCAACTTCTTGAATGTAATTTCTTATTGCATTTAGCCACATATTAGGTGGATCTAAACTTTCTTGATGTACTACACCAAAAGGCTTAATTATAAAATTTCTGTAATATTCGAAGAATCACTGAACAATCGTCACAGTTTAATAATTCTGGGCTTTAAAAAGAGTGTGTTTAACACCCAGAATCAAAAAAGTTTAAGAGTATCCAATTCTATCTTCCCCTAATATGAGGCCAAAAAACCAAAGTAAAATAACATAGTGAATTTATGCGCAGGTACTCTCAATTCAAGCGCGTAAAGGAGTGCGTGAGCACTGCGTCGCACCTCAGCTTTCTGGCGCGTAAGAACTGGCCCTACACGCGCACCTTCCGAATGCTTGTGCAACATGCGGTGGAGGCGGGGCTGCCCAAGCAGAGCCATGAGCGTCTGTTGCGCGAGCTTCGCTACGGGCTCTTCTTGATGCCCCTGAGTGCGAGTAGGCAGCCTCGCAGACCCTACCCGCTTCGCGTCGACCATCTGCAGGGCGCCTTCGCGATGTGGGCGGAGGGCTGGCGGTGAGCGCGGCCGTCTGGGCGTCGGAGGTGGCCTTCGCGGCGCTGCGCTCCTGGGCGATCGCTAGACGTACGCCAAAGCGCTCCCCGTCCTGCCAGCCGCAGAACCCGACTCTTTTGCGAGCATGGTATTGAATTGGGGAAAATTGTGGTCTCAGTTTGAGAAGGCAACGTCGTGTTTTTTGACAATCTTTCCTAGGACAAATATGTTTCATCGCTTGGAGAGTGAGGTGTGTTTTCGGTCGTAGATTAGGACTTCAACTTAAGAGATGTTCTTTGAGGAAGTTGAAAACGCTCGTTTACGCACTAGAACACTGTAGCCAGAACGAGCGTGGTGAATGCCTGGATCTTGGCGCAGCCGTCTCTGTGCCAGCATTCCGACAACGCAGTTTTGTACCTCCTGGTGTTTCTCCGCCTGAAATGCTCGGTGTGACTCCTGTCTTGGACGCCTACATATCCATCTTTGGAGATGACCTTTGCAGGACTTTGCATCCGGAGGGCCTAAGTCTCCTCATCCGTGAGGCTCTCTGAAGCTTCCGCTCACGCGCGCAAGGCTATGAGCGTGGGTACTGAAGCAGTGATCCCAGTTTGCAATGGTTTCGATAACAGCACCTCAGTCGTAATTTTCCTTTATTATTATAGTGTAAACGAAATCAGCTTCTCGCACGTCATTTACATCTGATTTTTATCTTCAACCCATTGTTGGAATAAAACAAATTATTATAGTTTTTACCTATTTTAAAAAGGAAGAAGCATACCGTTTTAGAGTAAACGAGACAAATGATATCAGCAATGTTGGGACAATAACTGAGAGATAAATGTTCTATTTCTTTTGACAAGTACTTTACTTTGTGCTCCGCCCCGTTTCTCGCATCCTAATCTCCATTCGTTTGTTTTCTAGTGACCAATCCTGATTTTTTTCTAGTGGACTTGAAGACGTATTCCTTTAACAGGCGACAAATTCATTTTGAGTTTTGGCCGTAAATTTACTTTAGTTTTCGACTCCAATTTGTTTCCTGGAATTTAACCTCCACTAGTATTTTTTTCGGTTTCAGGTCGTTAGGTCCACGGACAAAATGTCTAATATTCGTTAGGTCGAATGAACAGGAGGTCTATTAGGAACTAGGTCTAATGCGACATAAGGTCTTTGCGACAGAGGGTCTAATACCAAAAGAGGTCTACAATTAGGTCCAATTAATAAGGTCTAATATAAATACCAAAGGTCTAATAGACCAAAAATCTATATTTTAACAATGTGAATTAAATTGTCAACAAGAGAGCTGTTACCGTAGCAATACATTGCAATTAATTTTATATTTCAGCGAAGATGACTATACCTACACCATTTCATCGTGTAAAGATAAAAAAAAATTAGTTCGCAATGACTACTCTTACCATTTTTTACCAAGGGATCAGAGGAATAACGAATTTCTCATCACCCAGTTATTAGCAAGGCATGTACGTTCAACACCCAACTACTAAATCATACAAAATTAATCAAGGCAATTAAAGCGAATGGTAGCAAATTACCAAAATTATAAAGATCGTGGTGATATCGACTTGTACCTTCCGTCTTTGAGCTACAGATTAAAATTCCATGCTCCACCAACAACCGAAAATGAAGACTGAATATTTTTAACATCTGTTGCTTTTAATGTAACTTACGTACTTCCTGAATTAATGTGTAATGTAACGGTACGACCCGACGCGAACGGGAGACAATGAAATTAATATTAATTTTACTAATTTATTGTCAGTCAAGGCAGAATCGACGACGGATGTGAGCGCATACCTGCATCGGGGCCACGGGCGAGAGAGAGGGGCTAGGGTCTCTTTTTGTTTTTTTTACGACGCTCATCCGGTCGCGGCGGCGAGGAAGAGGGGGCAGCGGGGAAGTAAGAAGGGTCGCTTTGTCCATTTGGCGGCGCGAGCGTCAAAGCGAATGACCACCCACTCCACGTTTATGGCCAAACGTATTTTTTTTCACACGGGCCGCGGAGAAAGTAGGCCAACGAATTTTTCCAAAGCCAACGGATATTTTTTGTACGCGACGCGTGCGGACATTGGTCGGAGGTTCGCCCCGCCACTCCGCCAAAATTTCAATTTCAGGCAATCAGGGCGACTTGGAGATGTAAATGGGGGGGCATGAGAGCTCTCGTCACGACGGGAAAGCTACGGCGAAAAAACTTCTGAGGTAGACACTGAACGGAACACTTCGATGAGCTAGACTTCGAAAGTAACGCCACGAGAGAACACTCAGTTCTAAATTCACGAGAGTTCGTTTCTGCGTGAACTCCGCGAGCCGACACTGCTCGTCGAGCTTCGCGAGACGTATTCGCTAACCAGTTCACATAAAGGGCTTGTACTCGCCATAGTTAGCGGGCAGTTATCCGCGACTTGTCGAACGCGATTGTTACCGACGCAATGACCGGTAATAATCGGAGTTGCACGCCCTACGCGTCTGCATTATTCGCCTAAGTTGATTGCGAGGCGAAAGTTTCGAGGAAGAGGGGCACGCGCCGCGGCTGTCAGTCAATGACCGCATCCCGGGTGCCTGGACGCGATCATTACTGGATGCTTTGACCTGCTGGCGGTGGCCACGGAGCAGCTGAGGGGACGGCCGACTTCAGGACAAAGGCGAGGGAGCGCCCTCTCCACTTTACCTGCCTGGGAGCCGACGCCTTCAAACACCAAGAATGGTAATGTTGTTGTGACCGCAATAATGCGGAAGGACTGAGACTCCAGGAGAAAAGGGGTTCATTACGCCTTCAGCGTAAAAGTGTGAAAGAAAAATCCAGCGGCATAAACTCATAATTGTTTTGTAATTAATTTTGCTTGGGTATGGCAACCAACAATTGTCAGATAGTAGAAATTAAGCCGCCAGTATCACATAATGTAAAATCATTGTAAAAAATTGCATCCTTCGTCTCACATTTTAGATTAAATGATTATTGTTAAATCTAAATGCTGTGTTGTGTGTGTTTTTTAAGAACCCATCACCAGTCCTACCACCGAAAAGCAGCAGTTTAAAAAGGGGGGTAGATTACAGTAACAATCCCATTGAGATTTCATTTTAGACAATAACATACTGACGTATATGTGAACCACATTCTGTTGCCTTTTCCTGTTACAGCATAATAGATTAGACAATCGTATCTGATAGACCAAATTTTATTAGACATTTTTGAAAATTGCACCAAATGCCGTTAGACGTTTTAACAATTAGACAAAATTTTCATTAGACGTGTTTTCATAGACCTACTGTTATTAGACTTTAAAAATTAGACCTTCTGTCATTAGATCTAGTATCTTTAGACATAAGGACCTCTAACCTTTTTTTCTCCAGAAGTGTACATCCTGTTTCCATTATAGGATTTATTGTCTACAATTCGGATCAATAAATCAAAATACTTTTCTCTAATGTTTTAATTTGTTGGCCGTTGGAATAGTGTTATTGCTCCAAAGTGAGTGGGAGCAGTGATTGTGTTAAGTATGTTAAGTCTAATATCCTTCCAATAACTCATAGGAAGGAATCAAAACTTCTAAATCCTTGTATACTCGATGATCAATTTAAATGAATTAATCAAAATACCTTTAGAATTACCACAGCTTTCGAAAAAATGTTTAAAATTAAATGCCAATTTTTTCACTGATCAATATGGAAAGCATGTTTATGCTCTAAAAATCTTGAAATAAGCTTTTAAAAAGATGCTTTTATGACATAACATTTCTAAAAGACGCACTTCAATCTGCAGTTAAAATTAGCAATATTGTATTTCCTGTACCTAGCTTGATAAAATTCAGGAGAAGCATGTTTGGAATGAAAAGATTCAATTTTGTGCACACATAATATAACCTACTTACTTCGCTGGAGAAATAATTTAAGTAATTACGAGTATGCACCTTAGTGAAGTACATTGCAGGTCTTGTTTCATTTTTTCTTTCTGGTTTAAAAAATATGATATCAAGAAATATCGTACATTTGTACAAGTCTATAGAAAAAAAATCAAATTGTGACAAACTCTTTCTAATCAATGAACGTTCACAATTTCTATGACAACATGAAACGTTTAGAGAAAAGGCTCTATTTTAACGAAATTTGCAAAATATGCTCCTATGATTTCACGAATGTGAACGAACAGAAAAAAACGGACAAATATGCACTAACATATTAATTTATATATCATCCAACCCTAACCAAATGTCAAGAAATTTCACTTAAGAGTTATACACTTTTTGACACAGTTTGTGAAGGCAACCATACACTAATTCAGTTCATTAAAACTTTATATTCATTAAGAAAAATCTGTAAAGTATGACCCATATTACTGTATTATGTTATCCAAAGAAACGAGTTTGGTTCAGACAGGACAGAATCAGAATATAGCTTTTTAAGAAACTGCAATGTACTTTATGTCAAATTATTGTGAATATTAGACAAATATTTTAAATTGTTATTTGTGTAGTATTTTCTTTGTATGCTGGAAACTAAGATTTTAAACCTACATTTGTTCCTGCACAAATGTTTTTTTATATATTCATGTAAATAAAAATATCTACAAATAAATTCTACTAGAAACGCACAATATTGCTCAATTTAATTTCATTTAAAGTATCTCTACCTTTTTCCAAGACAGTTACTTCAGCTATAACCTTCTTGAATATGATGGTAAAAATTAATATTTTATGATCAGGGTTACATCAGTTTTGTTTCTCTTCTTTTTATTTAAATTATCTTAAATTTCTATTATTATTGACACGCAGGGCAGAGATTCACATACTTTTATTCATTAAACACTTTTAAATAAATTGTTTCCTTCATCGACTTCTTAATTTTTTTCTTAGTAATATCCAGCGTACATAATCGTAACAGAAAGTATTGCACGTAATCATCTTTAAAAAATTCGTACAACGATATTTGCATAAATATCTCGATTTTCAATAATTGAAGATTCTTCTGTTAAATAGCAGAGTTTATAATTTTCAGTTTCAAGAACTATTCGTAAAATGTTTACAGGGTGAACTGCGGAAAGTATTTTCTTGCGTGCGAAAAGTTAAGGTTGTGAAAACACAGTTATAATTAGGAGGCGGGGTTTGATGACCTACAATATTGTCAGATATTATGAATAAAATGCTCTTAAAATGTTTTAAAAATTACATCAAAGAAAAAATATTACGTAAAAATGTTATCATAACCAGTTCGAATGAACGACAAGCTCAATACGTTACTGATGTATTCGAGGTACTTTCTAGTCGTTCAAGTGCACTCACCATGCAGACTTTTGATTTGGGCTGTTGTTTTCTAGGAAAGGCTGTTCTTTTCTTGGTCTTTAGTTATTCCGAAATCGTCGGAACCAACAAAAAGGACTTTGAGGCGACGTTTTGCAGATTCATGCTTTTAAAGCAACGTAGTATAATTCAAGCTCAAAAAAATTATTATTCAAAATCTTAGAGGGGAATTTTGTATTTTGGGGTGAGTTCATTTCAGGGGTTTGATTTAAATAGAATTCGCATTACCGAAGGGTTTAGATAGAGTAGCTTCGTATCTGGGTAAAGGAATATTAATAACATCAGTGCGTGACAATAGCAGTCGCGCAAAGGGTTTCACCCGGATCCGAAATTAGGGCCAGTCGCGTCGCGATGCAATGTATCGAAGGGTTTAGGAAATTAATCATAATTAGAGATATCACGGGCCTTCAAAATTTAGACGGGCCAGCGGAATCATTTGGGCCACACAGGGAACCATCGAGAATATTTTCAGCCGAGAAGACGCCCATTCGAGAAACATCGTAATCTTACGAACTTTCTGTTAAAAAAAACAAACCCTACTGTACAATCTATAATCAAAGAAAATTTCAATTATCAAGTCATGAGATCTCGCACATTGTAAATTTAGCGATAATAAGTGTTAATTGTTATTGTTTTCTAAAAGAGAAAAGGCTGAGAATTCATTACAATTGCCTTCAATTCGACAGTAAGTTTGATCTTCCAGAGAAATTCAAGTGATCCTGATTCTGTACAGAACCAGTCCTACATATGAAACAGGTAAGGAAAGTTGTGTCAGAAACCACGAATGTAAATGAAAGTGATCCAATACTATTAAAAAAAGTTAACAGTATAATTAGTTGATATTGGAAATACCTAGTAATTAATATAAGAAAAGTAAAGAAGCATTGCACTATTTACTAATTTTCGTGAAAAATGTTAATTTTTTCAAAGAAAACTTTAGAAGATTATAAGACTTCTAGACACATACGTTAGCAATTCAACTAGTTTTATTCAAAATATTTTCCTAAAATGAATCCAACATTTACCTAGTCAATATAAATTGCAATGATTTCTGCACATAATCTTTTATTGAGCTACTTAATGTAAGATGCAATTTCGTAACATTGAATTACGGTACTTCGGTTTTTCTTCTTGGCGCGTGGGGGAGATTTCATCAAAATGGAATATTTCATGGTATTTCGCATCGTTCTCGGTTTTGCAGATAGGAGTCGCATGATCGCGCGCACTGCTCGATACAGTCGCGATCATGCGAATCCTAGCGACACAACCGAGAACGACGCGAAATACCGTGAGATATTCCATTTGATGACACTCCCCCACGCGCCAAGATAGAAAAACCGAAGTACAGTAAATAAACGTTTATCTCATCACTGCCACCACCTCTTAGTTCAACAATGTGCTATTTTAAATATCCATTGCCCCATTGTTGTGCAAATTCCAATAAAGCTTTTTGGATTGCTTGAAAGTAATAATTATATTTTAATAATAATAATAATAATAATAATAATAATAATAATTACATATTAGTAATTATAACTATATATTATAAAATACTATTTTGCTCGATATATTAATCTCCTCGTGTTCTATTTGGTTTAAAATCGCCCTAAATACAAAGAATAACATTCCTTATATTTGAGCTAAGACAGCCTGTTATTTTATAAAATTTTATGCATTTAAAATAAACGCATTTTCGTTATTTATTCTCTATATTTCAGGATCCTAAAATTGGTAACCAATTTCTTAGCTCTGTTTTAAAATTCTCTTAGATTTAAAATTATTAGTTTAAAGTTCTCTTAGGCGAGCGGACGACTAATTTTGACGCCCAATTACTCCACAAACATGCATATTTTGGAAAAATTCAACTGGAACTTATTTGAAGATATATTTTTAACGAACATATTTAATTAAGCGAAACAATTGTATCTTCACAATTGTAGTCGTAGGAAGAGGCCGAAATTTTTTTTAATACTTGAAAAATAAGGTATTTCAACGAACATGAAACCTGCACCATTCTCTTGAGATTCCTTTATGCTCTCTAAGGTCACAATTAAATCGAGAAACGTTTGCGGTTTTTAAGAGAAAATGGTTTAAAGAAAATAAAAAATTGCCTATATTTTTGAATTTTTTCAGTGTCCGAAAAATCGAAGTTTTTAACAAACATGAGACCTACGTTTAAAATTTCTTCAGACTATCTAACAACAAAATTTTGTCAAAATTGTTATCAATTATTATTAAATTTTGAAAATGTCCCATTGGCTTCATGTAAAATACCCCCAAAATTAAAATATCGGTTTCAAATTCAAGGGTCCACGTGATCAATCAGATCGATTGAGGAATATCAATTTTGGAGAAAATCGGCTGAACAGTTTACTCATTAGCGTTGTTCACAGACAGACAAACAGACAGACAGACGGACAGACGTTTTGCTTTCAATCGGTTTTTTCTGGATGCACCACGTGATAGGGGATTTTTTTCTTAATTTAGCATAGGACTTATCCACTTTTTCTTTATCAGGGCCCGGCAATGATTTTTTTTCTGCCGAAAAATCCGCCGTTTTTTCCCCGCAGCATTACATATACTACGTATCGTCGCTGTAAAATCAAACCGGCATATCTGCAAAATGCATATTTTTCACCTGAGAGCTTTAAGTTTTCGCCTGTGATATTTTCTGCATACTGATGCATATGGGCCTAACGCCATTTGACGGATTTTTATTCAACTATACGATGTGCCGGTTCCACATAAAATAGACGGGAAAATAAGAATTTTTTTGCACCTACAACTTAAAAACGTCAATTTTTGCACATATGCCGGTTTGATTTAACAGCGACGGTATATACTCTGTACATACGCACGTATACAAGAAAATAAAAATACGTTTCATCTGTTTTAAAGTCTAGAACTCACAAAATAGTTTCAAGTTGCTAGAAAATAGTGATGTATTGTGAATGTGCGATTTGACGTGGAATGACTCACCGTATTTTCCCGTATTTTCAAGCAGAATTGCGTGAAAAGTATGTAAATTTACGCAAATCACCCAAAATTATGCGGATACAAACGATGCACTATGCATATTTTGGCCGTAAATATAACTCTTCGAAAAGAAAAGGCAGAAGTCCTTATGGCCTTCTGTTATCAGTGAAGCGTTACCACTATAGGTTAGAAGCATCACTGACCGCTAATTCGTATGGGATAAACATTTTGCCAATTAATAGTTTTGATATTGCTAGCAAGAATATGAAAAAATATATAAAAATATAATAATTAAATATAATATTTTTATATATGATCAAAATCACTGTTATTACGCAAAGCGAAATCATCTATTCC
The DNA here is from genome assembly GCA_031308135.1 of Acheta domesticus. Taxonomy (NCBI): domain Eukaryota; kingdom Metazoa; phylum Arthropoda; class Insecta; order Orthoptera; family Gryllidae; genus Acheta; species Acheta domesticus. The sequence goes on along the minus strand of JAHLJT010000631.1, from coordinate 201,647,992 downwards.
TTTTCATATTTAACTCAACAAAAGGACGCAATTTAAAATAGGTTTTAAGTAATTTCTAAAAGAATTTCGGTAGAACATTTTCACAAGGGTCTTTTATGGTAAGTTGTGAAACTAAGAGCGATTTACAGGGAAATGTGTATGGCTAGAAAAAATACCAGTTATAAGTTGAATAAGTAAACAATGTTTTAACTGTAAATACACAATTGTGCCATTTTTGCTAAATATTCAATAGAATAATTTGGTTTATTTGTTCTTTATGACATTGTTTATTAAACAGACTGTTCGAAATCTTCTCATATTGTTAATACTAGTGTCAGGTACCTAATACATTACATTATTTTAGGGTCTTTTGCTTACTCTTTTACAAATGTTGTACTTTGGTAAGTTCTACAATAATATAATTTTGTTCAATTCTGTTGGCAATACCTCTAATTTTGTAAACATTCAAGAAAATACCAATATTAAGCACCCAATAAATCGCGAAAACCAAACTGTGCTTTTCTGTTTGGTTTTAATGACAATAAAAATTGAGTTTGTATGAATTTTTAATCAGTACTTACCGGATTAGCGAACGGTCATTTAAAATTCACAAATACATCGAGAACTACAAGTATCATTTCTATCTGAATTCGTCTCACAAACCTCTCAAACAAACATTACCTCCTACCTGCATGTTTTAACACTCCAATATTCAATTTCGATCCAAACGCACTTCATCCTTCACATTAGATCCACATTCCCCAAAAATGTGTTTCACTCACACTATATCATAAACATATGACCTCAATTTCCTACAATCTCTGTCGATTCCCGAAGAATAAATGCAAACTTTCAATAGCCAAGTTATAAGTATGATTTGTTTCAAACTGAGAAGGGTTATTCTGAGACCCCACATTTGTCTGAAGCTGGCCAAAGAACTTTTACCCTGCAAAACACGCGAGAGGCGAAATCCGAATGGGAAGAAAATAAATTAAACTAGTTCTACAGAGTTGGACACACTTTCACGTACTAGTAAAGTTTCTTTATCTCTCTATATTTTCGGCGAGAAACATAATCATGTTTGGAAAATGAAATTGAAATGCTTTGTGTTATCTACGCATATATGTTTGGTGTCAATGTAGTAGTCGTTTGTTAGTCGTATGTCTTGCTTAGCAACAGAAGATGTTGGGAACATGAAATGAACAAGCTGAATTTAGAAACAGAAACTTATGTGAAAAGTGTGGTGAAGCTATGACAGTCAAACACCTTGTAGATTTCCAAAAATTCGAAACTGATAAAAACCAATCTAAACTGCCCAAAAGTATTAGTCAATGCCTAAATACCAAAGCTGGCTGTCGACAAACAATATTATTCTTAATGTTAATAAATAAATATAATTCCATATAAGATGTGAAGAAAAACTAAAGTAAATTTAAACATATTAAAAACTGTTGGATGGTGATGTTGGTTAATAACTATGTAATGTAACCATGTAATAATACTAAACCAAAAGTACCGTTCTGGAAACAAAAATTGATCGCGGCCGTCTGCGGCTAATTTCAGCTTTTTCATGGCTTGGGCAGCCCTTACCATGACGAAACGTCGCAGGCACAGCCTTACAAGTCACCGCAGCAAATCTCAATGCAGGGAGGAGTGCCCCAACAAATTTACGTCGTAGAAAATGGCGGGCGTCCCTAGTACAGATGTAGAAATATTTTCAAATAAAAAAACATGGAAACACTTTTATAAACATGAAAATAAATTCATTGAAATATATATGAACACATACACTTAACCACCATTGTTCACTCCATTCTTTTTTTAACAAATTACGTTGATACGAGATAAAATAACACTATTTTAGACCGATTACATTCTTACACACATTTCAATTGACATATTACTGTTCATATACAGTCCAAGAACTTTATCAAATGTACAGTTTACTACGGATTTTTTCGATAAGAAAAACTTCTATAATTGCATATTTGCAATTGTTCATATGTTTCTAAAATTTCCAAAAATTGCAAAATACTGTCTTTCTCGAATCAATAGAGGACTTCTAGGGAACTATTTCAATAAAAGACAATAAAATTCAAAGACAAAGTGTATATTTATGATTAAAGCAACAATTAAACTAGATATTAAGCAATCAATTTGCATCTCTTGTCAAATTTGTTATTTTGCGATATTCATCTCAAACAAAACAAGGGCAACGGAATGAATATGAATATGAAAAATTATTCAAATACTACCAACAATGAACGTATTTATTGTTTAAAAAATGCTTCAAGTAGTGTGCCTACCCTCCAGTGATTATTTGGTGTTTTCGGGAGCGCCGACTCTTTTGTCCCGTAACTGTCGTGCATCCCCTGGTTATCCCCTGGTTATGTCGGTGATCACATATCCCCTGGTTTATGTCGGTGATCTACCACCACTAAATCATGAGATCCGGCACAGACCTACACGTCGGCCGGCGTCGTATTCTCCCGACCTGGTATCACCCACTAGCGGGATACTCCATAGCTTAGCTCTCGACTGGCCTCCCGTCAAGAGCTGTAGTTGTTAAGTGAAAGTGTTTGTAAGTAAGAGGTGAGTTAGTTAGTTATAGTTAATGCCTTATTTTACATGGCGAGACTCGGGCCATCAGGCCCGCTCTTCCGTCTGACCACGCAAATTTCGCTACGCTCCTTTCCCCTAGCGGAGAAAGAAGGTATTATCTCGGGCGACGATTTTGAATTTAGCTCATTTAGGCTTGAGGATCTTTTACATGCAGTAAATCTACTAACATGGGCCAGCCGGCTTTACTTCCCCTCCGCGGAAGGCGTACGAAGGATTTTTTTCGCCCTTAAAAATCCACGGCTTCGATCGGGTTTCAACCCGCGAACTTGGGTATGACAGTCCGGCACGCTAACCGTCACACCATCGAATCCACGAGTATAGGACAAGGAAGAGGAAGGAAAGATCTGATGCGGTCCATGACACGTTTGTTAGGGTACTGCACAGCATTAGCCTAGCGTTCATCGGATAAACCACTGAAAACTATCCATCAGAGCAGACGACTGCTAGAATTCTCGTTCAGACAGCTAGGCTGAAATCGTCCTAGCTCTCTAGCTAGTGTCGAAAATCCTGCCATCGTCAGAACTCGAATCCCCCGTTCACAAGCACTGCAGTAACATCAGATGAAGCCCCTGAACCACCTCAACAGGTCGTCCCTTGACAATGTCTTACCCACCCCAGATTACACTCGTTCTCACTCCGCACACTGACTCTCATTCGCTTTCGACGTAACTTACAGTTCCCAATTGTGTGTATTGCGACCTTGCGGGAAAACCTCCATGACCGGAACTCGAACTCGAAGGTTTGCATCATCGTAAACCTAGATAAAACGAATCTAACAAATGTTAATTTTTATACTAGCACATAAACTAAATGTTGTCAAAATAATACGTTGAATTATAGTGTGATATACCAGAACGGGACATGGTTTATTCATAATATTAGTTGTATACGGGGCGACTAAATGGACTTGTAAAATGGCGATATCCGGCCCTAGTAACGCCAGCGCAGAGGGTTGCTATGGTGCAGGGCAGGTAAATAAACTAGCTGCAAGCCTCGTAGGTGCCGGAACGCTGGCTAGATCGATATAATAAAGAATATGTGATTGGTCGGAAAACGTATGACGGACGAAGGCGCGGCTACATGGGGTTGTAAGAAATGAGCGGGTGGCGGGGGGCAATTAGACTTTCTGGTGTTTACCGCCGTGTTTGGAAAAATAGAACGTGGACGCTACCGACCCATCAAGGGTTGCAAAATACAGAAAAAACATCATTCGGACTTGGAGCTTCGTGAGACTTATACATTTCGTGCGAAAAGTAACAGTCGTCATCGGACTTAGAAATTATTTGCCGGAGTACATCCGCGACTTGGGCAGTATTTTTGGGTGTTCACCGGACGATAGTTTCGAACATTAGTATTTTATTAAACTCGTGTGAAAGATTATAAACCTAAAGCGTCGGGAAAGAACTTAGCTAGATTTTATGCAGTGTGGACTGGATACTTCAGCAACCGCGCAAGATCAGAAGACAGAAGAGCGACTCGGATTCATCGGCCTAGTGAGAAGCGTCTTCGGAACGAGCGGGTTCGGCAAGACGGTAACATATACTGCAGTATATTAAAATAATATCTTTTAAAAGGGGTCATGGCCATAAGTAATCTGTTAAAATTAACATTGAATAAATTGTTAATTTGTTCTTTGGGAAAAGAAAAGAGTCTGTTCATTTGTCAATCATAAGCTTCTAATTAGTTGGAAGCAGAGAATTTCCATATTTCAGATTCCACGCCAGGCTGTACAGTCGGCAGATCAGGTAATCGGCTATCTTAGCGATAGCGAATACATGTAATCCGAATCCATCGGCCCAAGCTAGCTGGATGCCCATATAATTTTGACAGAATTAAATAGGGAAAAGTTAGTATTAGTTTATGTCACCTGTCCTGGCGCCCACATCTTTCTATAAATTCGGAACAGGTCAAACTCACGACAACGTATTACGAAGTGAAGGATGAAAGGTATATTTCAATAGGAATTAAGCATGAGCTTATGACTACAGATACTCCGATACCAATTAAGGTTTTGAAACCACCAATACCGATTAAAGGTTAAACGTATTCACTGTTTAATGAAATTATCGTGTATTCTATTGCAAAATTCGTAGATTGGAACGATTTTGCCTGCGACAGTTTTTGAGCCCTTTCCTTTGCTCAGCGCGTGGTTTTAGAAAAAAAGGATAGGAAATTAATTCAATAGGGTGAAAACGTGCAGTGAAGTGAAAGGTGCGATTATGGGTAGTAAACTAAAAAGTACTGAGCTATTAGAATTTAGGTAAAGTTTTATGAGGTTGCAGTGACGTGAAGTGAAGTGCAGTGAAGTGATTTCATTTCGTAGTTTATTTCGCTAATCTTAAGCGTCGTTTTATAGCCTATTCTGACAAAATTGGTATTTATTGATTGATGTTAACGAGTGTTTTACGTGTTAGAAATGTAAAAATTATTATAAGTATTGTATATTATTATGTTGTAGGTAAAAGTGATTTACTCCATATTTGTCTGAATATGATTTGTGAGTGAATACTTGTAGTATGGTGTGTATGCGAGTGTTCCCTTTGTCTTTGTATGATATGTATGTAAGCGGTGTATGTTTGTATGTATGAATGTTGGTGTGATATGTAAGTAAGTTTTATTTACTTAAATGTTAGTATATATGTAGTTTCATTTGTTGTTTATGTATTAGGCATGTAAATGCAGTTGCATGTTCTAGGTAATGAAGAAGATAATTCGTTTGTTTTTATATTGATTTTTTATATATTTGTTTTCTATAGTTAATTGTGTTTTGTAATTTTAATGTACTTTTGTGTTTCTGTATTCTGCCACCGGGCAACATCAGCCCAATTGTAGAATAAACCTATCTATCTATCTAAAATTGTATTCTTTGTCAAAAAAGAAAGTTTTGCCTGAACCGTTCCTCCAGATGACATTTTAAAAATAATAATACGGAAATCCACGTAAGTGTCTTAATTTTAATTCAAATCTGCCTTAAAGAATGATTTCTGTCATAACCGTTTAAAAGGCAATTATTGGTGATTATCGTAACTGTGAAATCTGAACATTGCGAAAAGGCAATAGATACTTTGTTCGTCAAGAATCAAAGAAATGGTAAAGGAAATTTACCAGTTTTCCCAAACCATTTTAGTCTTGTTCAGTTATGAATGAAGACGGTCACAAAGAACTTCGATCAGGAGGTACACAGAAAAAAGAAGAAAGTCAAGTTTTAGAGGAAAAAAAACATTAAAATGTAATTGCCTTGATCACTTACAAATGCCTCATAGACAAATACAGCAGTCTCTTTTCTATTGAAACTGCTGTTTAAAGTAAGTGAAAATAATTTGTTATGAATTTAAAAGTCACTAACTTATATGCAGTTCGCCTATATTCAGTTATCAGAAACAAGGCAATATCATCTACATGCAACTACCACACGTAAAAACAAGAGATCGATCTCTATTAAAAAGGGTGGCTCTCCACGCACCCACGGCCTCATAATTTACATTTATTTGCAACGCGGTGAGCACAACCTGCAGCTTCTGTTACAATGATGTATGGTGATATCCTCCAAGAGCTCTTCCGCTATTCCATCCGCCACATTGTAACGCGCATGTTAGCATAACAGATATGGTGTAGATGGCGATAAGATGGCGAAGTTATAGTTTCTAGTGCCTTCAGAGAGCTGCATGGATTTGTACGTTGGTGCGCGTGTATCATTGTTCTTGCGTTTTGACTCCTCTTATGTTCGGTCAAGGAGAGTGACGTGGTTGCTGTATGATGAGGCTTTGTGCAAGTAACGCGGGGCACGGTTCCAGTGATGTGTGTGCAAGGGGAGTATGTTGTGAGCACGTTGCCGTCCTGGTTGGAGACTCCACTGCTCTCTGTGCGTACGTGAGGGTTGGTGTGCGATGGCTCCGTGGACGTGCCCATCCCGGATGGCGGCGGCGTGGATGACGCTGGATGCTTGCGCTAGCGGCTGTGGACGGGCGTGGGCGTGGGCAAGATCGGGTCATGGGAGTGGGCGAAATTAAGGGCTTGGGAGGGCGGGCTGAGTGTGTGCTGGGAGGAGACGTGCAGGAGGCGGTGGCACGGATGCGGCTGCTGGAGTGGCTCCTTCGCAGGGCGCTGGTGCCTCCGCCCGCCTCCTACCCCGTGCCTCCGCTGCTGTCAGTGGCCATGGCACCCACGGGCGATGTGGATGTGCTCGCAGCGTTGAAGGACGCGCTTCCACCCATATTCGTTATAGCTAAGAATCAATGGAGGGCAGTGCACACCATTAAGGTACGTGGAAATTTACTTCATATATCATTTTACTTTTTCGTATTACTAATTTATGAAGATAAATTATTGTATTTGTGGGCCGGAAAACTGCCGAATTTCGACACAAAAACTCTCATTACCGGATCCTGGTAACGAATAGGTGTATACATCAACTTGTTAAATATAGAAAAAAATCCCCTTAATCGTGTGGTGTGGCTAGAATCCACGTTTTTGTGCGTCTTATACCGAAAATCATTTTCACGTCAAAATCTTTGTCCGCCGTTCGTCTGTCTGCCTGTCAGTATGTATGTGCAATGATTTTTCTACAACAACTGGATATTCGCCAATCGTTTTTGGCTGATGTCGCGGGCCTGAAATTTGAAACCAATATTTTAATTTTTGCGGGGATATTTTTCATGAAGCACCCAGGGGACTTTTCAAAATTTTCAAAGAAATGGTACTAAATGGTTTGATTCAATTGTGACCTTGAATTCATAAATATCGTTTAAGATAATAGTGAAGATTTCATTTTCCGTTAAAATTCCTGATTTTATGAAAATTGCAAAACTTTAAACATTTTTCCCGCGTCTTCTTCCGCAAAATAAAATATTGAAAATGTTAGATTTTTTTCCTGGATGAATTTTATCTTTAAAGACAAAGGTCCAAATAAGGTAATGTACAATTTTGAAAATTTAAGTAGTTTTTCGGAAAATTTTGCGTGAAATGCAGAAAATGTTTAATAATTTAAACCCTTTTTTGTCTTGTGAGAGCGTAGGCATCCGCGGCTGGAGTTAGTACTTACATGGTTATCCGGGAGATGCCGCGTCCAAAGCACAGATGCTAACGTTTCGGTCGCCATGCTACGACCTTCATCAGGGCGTCGTAATGCGCTGAGATGTCTCATTGTCTTATGCGCCTTATTGTCTTATAACAGGCACCGATTTCTGAAATAATTTCCAACGCCGCATAGCGTAAAGGTTGCGTAAGTGAACGGTGCGGTCTCAATTTCGCTGAAAATATTGATTTTTCGTAAACTCAAAAAATTCCAATATTTTCGTTGGCTTTCCACAATTACAATTAAGAAAAATTTTTTTAATGAAGTGGCCGTTCTGGGGTGCGTTGCGCGGCGCGCACCCGCCCCGCAACAGCAGGGAGGTGCGCCATCTGCTGGCCCTGCTGCGGGGCCTTCAAGCTGTGGGCGGCGGGGGCGCCCTGGTGGTGGTGCTACTAGCTTCTCCTTGTGTTGTGGCATGCGCAGAGCAAGAGGCCCCCACGGCCCATGCTGGGCGCGCTGCTGCTGCTGGGCGGGGGCCGCCGCGCAGGGAGGTGCGCCAGCTGCTGGCCCTGTTGCGGGCCTTCCACTTGTGGGCGGCGGAGGCGCCCGTGGTGGTGGTGCTACTACTTTGTCCTTGTGTCGTGCGCATGCGCAGAGCAAGAGGCTCCCGCGGCCCATGCTGGGCGCGCTGCTGCTGCTGGGCGGGGGCGCGCCGCGCAGGAGGTGCGCCAGCTGCTGGCCTGCTGCGGGCCTTCAACCTGTGGGCAGCGGAGGCGTCCGTGGTGGTGGTGGTGCTACTACTTTGTCCTTGTGTCGTGCGCATGCGCAGAGCAAGAGTCTCCCGCGGCCCATGCTGGGCGCGCTGCTGCTGCTGGGCGAGGGCGCGCCGCGCAGGGAAGTGCGCCAGCTGCTGGCCCTGCTGCGGGCCTTCAACCTGTGGGCGCGGGGGCGCTCGTGGTGGTGGTGCTACTACTTTGTCCTTGTGTCGTGCGCATGCGCAGAGCAAGAGGCTCCCGCGGCCCATGCTGGGCGCGCTGCTGCTGCTGGGCGGGGGCGCGCCGCGCAGGGAGGTGCGCCAGCTGCTGGCCCTGCTGCGGGCCTTCAACCTGTGGCAGCGGAGGCGTCCGTGGTGGTGGTGGTGCTACTACTTTGTCCTTGTGTCGTGCGCATGCGCAGAGCAAGAGTCTCCCGCGGCCCATGCTGGCGCGCTGCTGCTGCTGGGCGAGGGCGCGCCGCGCAGGGAAGTGCGCCAGCTGCTGGCCTGCTGCGGGCCTTCAACCTGTGGGCGGCGGGGGCGCTCGTGGTGGTGGTGCTACTACTTTGTCCTTGTGTCGTGCGCATGCGCAGAGCAAGAAGCTCCCACGGCCCATGCTGGGCGCGCTGCTGCTGCTGGGCGGGGGCGCGCCGCGCAGGGAGGTGCGCCAGCTGCTGGCCCTGCTGCGGGCCTTCCACCTGTGGGCGGCGGGGGCGCCCGTGGTGGTGGTGCTGGACGCGGAGGGCGACGCGGCAGCCACAGAGCGCGCGCTGGCCCGCGGAGGAGCCCTGCGCGCCGTGGGCATCGCCGCGCCCCCCCGCCGCCCTCGCCCACGCCCACGCCCACGCCCACGCCCACGCGCTGCTGTTCGACGCCGAGCGCCGCCCGCCCCGCCCGCCGCCCCGCGCGCCGTCCCGGACGGCGCCCTCAGCATCGCCCGCCCAAGCTCCGGGGCGTCCCCGTCGTCTTCTCCACGTAAGTACTTCCTTTGCTGGCATTTACATCATTTGGGGAATAAACGTTTGAATTGGTGTGCTGACATAGTTTGGACTTCTGATTTTCTTTTTTAATTTGACTATTCACCCACCTCTCCATTATTGTTGTCATTGTCTTATTAATTCAAGTCAAGTATTGCCAATTATATGTAGATGTAGAAAAGATAGAAATTATTTGTTGACAGTTGAGAATATCACACAACTGCACTTCACAGAAACAGGATTAATTATTTTCAGTTCCAGTAGTATTTGCCAGAACAGGACGAATCCTTATTGGATTTCGAGTGGGAGCTTGTGTTCTACATGAAATCTGCGTGGGGGGTGCGCGCGCTGTGCTTCATTCAACGCAATTTGCCCCCTTCACGTTACGACAACGGCAGCTACTCAGCAGTGGCAGACGCTGTGCTCAGAGGTCGCGTGGACGTGCTCCTGTGGCCAGTGATTGGGCTCAACCACTGGCACAAGAACTTTGACCTGTTCCCACCCCACAATATAGAGAAAGTGTGCGTGTATGTTCGAAGGCCTAAAACTGTGCCTATTGTGATGTGCCTGCTTACCACACTGTCCGCAGAAGTGAGAATTATAAATATATTGACGCTTGTGGTGCTGGCAATCACGCGATGGATTGCTGGCGAGCAAGGTGGAGTGATGCGGGCCCTTGTCGACAGCCTGAGCTTCTTCGTCACAGGCACGTACAAGGTACATTGGTACAAACTCAATATATATAATTTTTTTTGCGAAAAATTATTTGCACTTCAAAGCACTTTTATGAGGAAATAAAATTGATCGATAGTCACGTGATTTTCTACAATAACTTTATCCACGTTCATTTGATTATAAAAGGTTTGCCATAAACATAGAAAAGAAGACAGGTCATTTACTATACGACTATAATCAAAATTGGACAATAATTATTCAGAGGACACAACATATTTTCATATAGCCGGTAAAATTAACTCAATTTTGACGTCTACTAAAGAATATAAATAATTATAATCATTCTTTGGAATCAACAGCGTAGGTCATATTTTAAACGATGAACGCCATTTTTCCCTCAAAAAGACAGTAGTATTTTGCATATTTACTAACAGTCTGTAGTCTTCGCTGTTTTTCGTTTGAATTTTAACCTTGCCAAATTTTAACTCTGTAGAAAATTCACTTTTCAGGGTACTTTTTAAAGAGGTCGTGAATTTATGTGAGGTTATCAATGTTATACACAAGCACTGGGGAGATCGGACTGATTTCCTAAGTCTTGGAGGGTTTGTAAGGCGCTGAAACTATTGCTAGTGGGGACTGAATATCCTACACTTGATCTTGAGTGATTTTTCTTCGCTTGCGCATTTGGGTCACTGTTTCTACGCGGCCTCTTGGGCGACTGAACTATAGGTAAAGGAACGTTCGTGAAATACATGCCTGAGGAGTTGACGTACCGTCACTTCAAGTTGAATCGGAGGGAAAATTTCTATTGGAAGACGTTCACTTTGTAGATAGAATTATGCAGCTGCTTAGACGTGGTGTTGGCCATTTGCATGGGGATCCATGTTTTGGACTCCATGTTTTGCTGATAAATTTGCTGATGACCAAGTGATGATTTCAGTAGAAGAGTCGACATCAACTAATGTTGCGAATCAGAATTCAATATGTTGAGAGATTCCAATATGCACTGGCCTACGCCAACGCATGAAGTAGGGTCTGTAGTTATTTTAACCTTAACACTTATGGCACTTTTCTACACATGGACACTAGTCACAAGAAAAAAAGTGAATAGTATGAGAATACTAGTTTACACAGTCACGTGAAAGACCGGCCCGGTCTGGTTCGGCCTCTCCGGTGCTAACGAAGGCGACCACTGGTAACGATGTGCTCGGTTCAGCGGTTGTTAACGAGAACGCTCAAGAGAATGTTGCAAGTCTCATGTTTGTTAAAATGAAATTTTTCAAAAATTTAATTTTTCAAAAATTTAATTTTTCAAAAAATTAATTTTTCAAAAATTTAATTTTTCGAACTCTTCCTACAACTACAGAAAATACAATTTTTTCTTAATGAAATGTGATCCTACAAAAAAGATCTCCAAATAAGGTTACGTTTAATTGTTGCAAAATATAAATATTTTGTGTGGCACATTTTTGTGGAATATTTTTTATTTGAGGGCAAACATGGTCGCCGGTTACAATTTTACTGCGCTTCGTGAACGTAATTTCAGCCAGTTGCATGCTTCGTAAATTAGAATTTGTATATTATTTCATTTTTTTTTCGTTTTTTACATTCGAACTTAGATTTACAAATTAATCTTTAAGAAATTATATGAAACATATTTAAAATATATGAAATAATAATTGCTAGCCTTCAGGGAATATCACATTGGAATACAACAATAGCTTGGCAACAATGACTCAGTAGCTAATTTCCGTTAATTACGTCTTATTGTTGGGACATGATTTACCTGTATGAAAAGAAGTTATAATTGTCAAATTTGTGTTGATATTTGCTTGAAAATATTTTGTTTTAGCAGCAAATGTTCTACGATTTGTAATGAATTTTACAAAAAATTATGACAGATGTGTTAATTCGGAGAGAAATTATCATATAAATGGTACTACATAACTATTATTTCACTACTATTACTACCACAAGGCGAGAAAGTATGTGCTGTTTAGCATCTCTAGTTTTGTAGTTGAAGGAAGACGCCGAAAATTTTCAGTCTTTTTGAATTTTGGGTCATTCCATATTAAATCAACACAGTCATATTACATCGCCATCTCAGATTCAGATGAAATTTGACACATAGGTAATATGAATGAAGAATAAGAAAACTACAAATTTTGAGTAAAATATTTCCACCCGTTTCTAAAATACAGCCATGTAAAACCTTGCAAAATTGGGTTCCCGAAAATTTTTCAATTGATGTAGAACCTCACCAAATTAAGATAGAGAGCTGGAACAGGTGTCATTTTGCAGCTTTCTTTACGGCATTTTATAAGATATACAAGTCAATAGGGGTTGCTTTCAAAAAGGTTTTCAAATTTGAATTTTAAAATGTTGATTTTGAGTTTTTTCAAAATGCTCATCTTAAAAAAAATTGAAAAAATTCTAAAATAATCCTTGTATATTTCCAAATAGATGGTGCAAGTTTAAAAATGGGACTGCAATGGGTTCATATGGTACTCTTTATTAATTGCACAATATTTACTTACTCTAGATTTTACTGACTTAAAATGCATTTTTATTCAAATTATGAGCCCTAATACATACAAATTATTAATTTTAGTGTTTTTTATTAGCGAGTGTGTTATGTTTTATTGTTATGATTATTATCATTATTATTATTACTATTATTATTATTATTATTATTATTATTATTATTATTAGACCGCGGAATGTTATGCAATTGAATATTTTTACTGACTGTGCATTTCGAAAGGAAAAACTTTACCTATCACCAAAAAATAAAACAAATCTAGGTCACCTTTTAGTTGATGAACCAGATAGTGGGAGCCTAAACATTTAAGGAAATAAATCGTTCAGGAAGGAGCACCAACATTGAGCAGCGTACTAAGGAGGTTTAATTTCCATACCCGCGATGTCATAAGAAAGCCACTTCTCAGTTAAAAGAGCAATACCGAAAAGATCCACATTTCGATCCACTTCTTCACAAAAACCTGGAATAAATGCACTAAAATATACCGCATACATTAAAATACGCATTTAAACTAAAAAATTGAACACATGTAAAATAAAAATAGGGTAGATTTGTTTTATTTTTGGTGATAGGTAAAGTTATATACATTTCCTTTCGATATGCACAGTGAAAAAGTGCTTCAATTTTACATTTTTAGTAGCGCTTGAACGCCATTTTTTTTAAAACAGCTACAAATTTGTAAAAGACAATGACCATTTAGGACGAGGTTTTTGTGTTCTTTAATATTCTAAAATTAATATTCCCGTTCTACCATTAGGAAACCGAAAAATTAAGTGTCAAAATAAATGTACTTTGGGGGCAATAGATGGCAGCCGGCAAGAGTATGTGGCAAGTCTGAATAGCTAGACGAGACCCGAAGGAAATATAAAACTAATACCGAAAAGTCTGTGCCATTCTTTCTCACCACTAGTTTATATTTTGACACAAAATATTCAAAATTGACGATGATATGTTCTTCACAGGACGTAATCCAATTCTCCTCACAACTTTATGCAAATTTCCATTCGGTTCTTTAACTATTTTCTTACTTTATTAAGTTTTACTAAATGGTAACTCGGCTGGTGTGCAAAAAACGAGATCGTCGTAGTTCATAAATTTGATATTTTACAAAAAAACCCGCACTAACAATTTAAAAGAAGAAAAAGTGGATAAATCCAAATGCTAAATATAGAAAACTAGTGGTGCTACAGAATGGCACAGACCTTCCCGTATTAGTTTTCTATTTCCTTGGGTCTCGGCTAGTTATTCATACTTACCACATACTCTTGCTAGCTGTCCTCTATCCCGCCCACACTACATTTTGATATTTTGTTAATTTTCGCTTTCATATTGGGAGAACGAAATATTAATTTTAGAATATTAAAAAAACCGAAAACTTTGTCAAAATGGCAATTTTCTTTGAAAAATTTGGAGCTGTTTTTAGGAAAATTGTGTTTTAAGGGCTACTAAAAATGCGAAATTTGAAGCTTTATCACAGAAAATCGATTAAGGTTTTTGAAAAATTTCATTTGAAGTCATTTGAAGCACTTTAACATACAAACACAATGATGTTTAAAAATTGCTGGAAATGTGCATGTTAACAGTGTGAGAAATCTTTCAAAAAATTACATTTGTGTAATTTTTGTATCAATCAAAATATACTCCAAATTGAACTTTATGTCATATTAAAGAGTGTAATTGGCACTATCAATTCGAAATGTTTGAAGAAAAAATTTGGAGCCATTTTTGAGAAAATGGTGTTTGCACGTTTATGAAATGCGGACGTTTGAGCTAGTTTTCGCAGAAAATCGTAGGGTTCTCGAGAAACTTTGTATGACATTATTGAAAGCACATGTACTCGTAAATATAATAATTTGATCAATTGCTGCCTATGTAAATATTAACGACGTGTTATACAAGTCGAAAAAATTTCATTTTTCCAATTTTGAAAAAACACAAGGACAGAACAACATAACGATTATGTCACCTCATAGAATACATTAGGCGCTATCTCTACCAAAAGTTTAAAAAACTTTGGAGCCGTTTTGAGAAAATCTTGTTTTCGTGAATTTTTAAAATTGCACATGTTGCACGAAATATTGCGTGATAACTACTAAACGTTGCAAAAAAAGTACATGGCCTTAAAGAAAAAACTCACTTCGGAGAACAAATTTTATTTGAAGGAAAAATCTCTATGATCAATTTCTTAGTTGTAGGAAGACGCCGAAAAAAATTCAAATTTTGCAATTCAAATTCAAATTCAAAGAAAAAATTCAAATTTTTGAAAAAATGAGAGTTAACCGTGAAAATCAGACCAATGCCTCCTTAATAAGTGTATTTTACTTTATTCTTAGAAGAAATGTAAAGAAAACATTTAAAGCCATTTCTGAGAAAATTTCGAAAATGTCCGGGGGGCTTTATGTAAAGAACCCCCAAGTTTTGAAGAAAGTTTATCAGAATCTCAAAGCTTCGACGAGAGCACGATAAACGGAGGTTTCTTTTTCATTTAAAAAGTATCCTACGTATGGTTTAGGCGCTAATAGTGTTCACAGACGGACGGACGGACGGACGTTTTCTCTTTCAATTGTTTTTCGTTTATCAAGGACTTACAAAACAGGGGATTCGTTACACCACGTGTTATGGAAATTTGTTTCTTAATTTAAGAACTATTACTATTTTTCGTTGTCAGGGCCCGGCTATGAAGTTTTTCCTGCCGAAAATTTGCCATTTTTTTCGCGCAGCATTACATAACTTTCTCTGTATTGTGTATATTACTCCGTATATACGTATGTATACGGGAAAGGAAAAATACATTCAACAGACACAATCTTTTAACTACGAACGAATTAATACAGTGGTCATCAAATGTAGCTTCAGCAATCCATAACTTTAGGCCCTTCCCACTTGCAGATTCCCTTACGAAATTTAGTGGCAGGTGGTTATGAAACGCATTGCCATATTTTCTTCTGAAAACCAAATGCACCACACGAACCTTTTTTGTTAGATGAGTAAGGAATATCCATCTAATGCACTTAAATTACGGTCATTATGTTCGTGG